>BGPR01000017.1:0-182114 GCA_013235015.1 Araneus ventricosus
AATTTTTAAAAATTAATTAAAAAGGAACAGAAGCTATTAAACAAGTGTTGTTTGGATTAATAAACTCAGAGAGCGATAGAATTTTTTTCATACCAAAATAAGTACTATTTCCAAAAAAAAAGGAAGATTTTATCCAGAGAGAGATCTGCAAGGTAATAATAGGACAAATTACATTACAATGATTTATTTAAATAGATAGCATGTTGCTGGCATCGAATGAAAAATCCACGTGCATCCAAGTACTTCAATTAAAGCCGTTTTGCTTGAATCTACTTTAAATGTGTATGTGCGATAATTCTTTATAACGTCACTTAATTTTAAAAAATAAATACACTTTAACTAAACTACAGAAGTACTTTAACTAATGAGACGCGTAATTCGCTTCTTTTCCAGAGACCTTGGGGAGTTGCTGAGCTATCTATAATGATGGGAATTTTCCGTTTCAAAAATATGTAAGCTAGAGTTCGTATTATATTTTTCTCTTTCTACAATTTTTAAATTCCTGATCACGCGTGCGCTTTGTGTACATTATCTAAAGAATGGCCATGGAGTGGAAGCATCTGATAGTATATCTTCATATCAATATTTTAATAAAGGTGTTTTATTCACAAATAAGTGCGTGCTCATTTCACTGAGACCATGACAACTGATCAAGTATGACCTAAAAATGAACATTTTGATAATATATATAAACACCGTATTTAAAATCTTATGACTTAAAATGTTTAGTGACTAAAAATGCCAAATCATTACACTACACTAGTTTGCATAAAAAAATTAATATCATCATATATTGCAAAACATCAAAACACTAAACTTTATTAGAATTTACTAAAACACTGTATTTTTTTTCAACAAAACACCATTGTATAGTGGGGAGGCATGTTTATAAAAATTACGAAAATCAATTTTTTTTTATATATATGAAGTACGTTTACAAAGAGCAAGAATTGTAAGACCTTGAGATTTTTATGAATTTCCTCGAGTTAAATTACCGTGAGTCAGTAAAAACATTTTTGGAATTATTGTCTTTGATTACGATAACTCAAAAACACAGAGCTAGACGCATAAAATTTAGTATACTGTTTTTATACCCAAATTGCATGTCTGTATCAAATTTTCGTTCAAATCATATTCGGTCTTCGGTTTCCGTCTAAGGTAAGTCCGTTTGTATATGTTTGTCCGTGTGTATATGAAAGAAATAACTGAAAAACGCAATGCTCTAGATAGAGGAAATTTGGATGTATTCCTAACACGAAGATCTTTACTAAACTGAATCGTCTTACTATCCCTTTATGTGTTAACTCTGTTACTAAGAAACGCAACAAGCTAGTTGAATGAAATTTGGAATAAGGATTTTACTTTGAAATTATGTCAAAGTTTAAGTCAAATACGTCAAAAAGAAGTGGTACTTTTTAAAAATATACATTCTATATTCTTATAACTTTCTTGTTTACGAAGTATACAAAGAGAAAGTATTGTAATCGTCAAAAAATTCGAACTCGAGATTTTGACGAATCTCCACGTTTTAGACCTCCCTGAGTCTTAAAAACACAATTTTAGAATTATGTCTGTCTGTGTGTCTGTATGTCTGTGTGTCTTTGAACACGATAACTCAAAAACCATTAGAGATAAAGGGATGAAATTTGGTACGTGAACGTTACACATAATTTGTAGGTTTCTGTCAAATTTGGAAGAAAATCCGTCCACGGGAAGTCTGTATGTCAGTCCGTTCGCGGTCCTGCGAACACTATACCTCAAACACTTGAATAGCTAGATGGATAAAACCTTGTACACAGTTTTATTATCATGAATGTAGGTCAGTATAAAATTTTGGGACAAATCCGTCAAAGGGTTGACTGACTGTCGGTCTGTATAATCGCATACTTGTAAAAATTATATCTCCTAAACCCTTTGGCTTAGATAAATAAAAATTGGTAAGACGTTTGCTGTTATTAATTATAGATCTGTGCTCAAATTTCGGATCAATCCGTTAAAAAAAAGATGTTCATATTGCATATTTGGTTCAAAATGCTTTTGGGAATTCATAAATTTTATATGTTTCATTGTAAATCACCATTCATAATTTTTTTCTCAAAATAACCATTCCTTGGGTAAATACCCCAAAAATATTCACCTACCAACTGGGTGTTTACCCACCCCGCATTACTGGTCGTACGCGAGAAAGTTTCGGGGAGATTACTCCCGCTGGTTTTTGAAGATAAATGAAAATGTGAAAAATTATGAAAATTTTTAACCTTCATTTTGACACTCATGTTCAAGGTAAATATTTTGTATATATTTAATAATAGCGTTTATTCACACGTATTTTACCTCTTCCTTCAGAGAAAAAATGAAATATACATATTTGTAGAGATGACGCATGGTTGAGCCCTGAGTGGTATGTTAAGCAAGGGAGAGTCTTTCCCTCTGATTAAGTTGCGAACGCTGCTTGTGTTTGTTAGATAATTTTTAACAATTTAATTTAAAATTACTTTTAATTTGCCTGAGGCCTGGACCTCACAGATATTTCTAGAATCTCAAATCGCGAAAATAAGTCACATGTTCGGCTGACTCAAAAGCAAAGTAATAATTAATTAATGAGTTTACAAATAAGTTTCTTCGAAAATCCGTGAAGCATGAAAAGTGAAATAATTAATTGTCGTAAATAATAATTAATTACAAATTCAAAAGCCAAATTTTAGTTCAAATAATTTTTTAGATAAACGTTTCTAAAGAGCCAAGGATGACATCTGTCTTCACGATTTGGATGCCTATTCTGGATTGGTGGGAAGTTTAAGGTTTCAATGGCGTTGCTCACTGGTTGCTGTCGAAGCAAAGCTAATACTAACAGGAATAAACGCTTTCATCGCTTTACTTGAACCGTAATATTTTAAATTTTACAAAATAAATTTGCAATCCTTTATGAACTCCGGGAAACTGATTGCTTTTTGTTATCCCACACGAACTCCCCCGAGATTATATGATCTCTTTTTCGGATTATTTATCGCACCCATACAGGAGAGGAATCGTCTACAGTGACTTATCTAACAATGTTTTTTCGATGTCATTTAGATAGTGAGTTATTTATTCCATCAAATTTAAATCATACTGTTTCATTCTCATTAATATATCAAAATGGTTCTCAAATTTACATAAAAGATATGAATATTTTCCAAACAACTTTGGCTTAAAGTTCCCTGCAATCATGTAGGTATGTGATACAAAAAATGAGTGGAAAAAATAGGCTTATATCTGTACTGACATCTATCAAGTAAAATAGAAATGAATATTCATTACGCTTTTCTGAATTTAAAAAAAATATTGTATATAAAAAAATTATAAAAATAACTATCTAAATGTATATTGATGAATCTTGAAATGCAACTGTTTTTAAAAATTCCACACAGATAGAGTTTAAATCTCTCATTTTAGTTACAGAATTGAAAATGTTGTATTTGAATGGGGGCATTTTCCGCGTTTACTAGAAATTTAATTGAGCTGCCATCTATGAAGTAAGAAAGAAACTAAAATGGTCACCTTAGATCTGTAGTGCCATCTGTCAACATAAATATTTAACAAAGGTTTATTATACTTTTTCTATTCATTGTCATAGAAACCAATTTTGCTGAATAAGAAAATATCACAAATAGCCATAAAAAATATATATGATCGAAAGGTTTTTTTTCAGAAAGCTGTTAATTCTAATTATAATAAGTAAACAATTATTTAAATATTATTTCACAATTGCTAAAATTTATTTATACCAAAATTTCATATAACTATTTAGAAAAGTGTACTTTTCTTTTGCATATGGCCTTTGAATTTGCGCTGTCAAAAAGCAATTTTTTTTATAAAAAATATCACAAACCAAACAGATATTTTTATATGATCCATATATATGCCATTAGCATTAGTATTTTATTTATAAAATACGAGTAAGTAAGTAGCAGGGGCTGCTCGTGTGTAGGGACTGTGGTACTGTAGCACCCCTAACCTTTCCCATGGCGTAAATTTAATCACTTTATTTTATTCCGCAATTAATATACCAGTTTATCAACAATCTAACTCAATTTTGTATTAAACGATTACGATATTCAAATGTAACGCAAAGAAACACGTACTCGGAAAACGAAGTTCCCTATCTTATTTTTTCACTACCCGAAGAAGAATCGCAAAGGAGAAAGTAACAATTTAAACGGGAAGTGAATCCTTTGCTGCATCGAATTCGGCCTTTTGCGCATGCGCATTCACCCAGTAGAGGCTTTTCATACCTTTCTCTACCATAATTTTAAGCTGAAACGGAACTGTAGAATTCGACAGTTCCCGTCGCGTTAGAAACAGACTTTTAAACGTTTTCTTGTGCGGCAAATCTTTTTGCGTACTAAAACTTTGAAAAGAAATAAAAAAATGAAAGATAATTAATGATAAATAAAAATTTAATTTAATTAGCATAGAGAAACAAATTACCTAGTTATAACAACTGACACTCCTGTTAGTCGTGCGATTATGTATTATCAAACGTTAAAACTTTTAATTTCTCCTTTCAACATATAACGGAACATTTACATTCGTGAATTAAAAAAAATAACAATTCAAATTCTTCGCGCACGAAGTCGACGGTAACAGCTAGTATTAAATAAAAAATTATAGCAGATTTCAATACCGTTAAAAAATATGTCGGAAAGTATTTAATAATCGTCTGAAAAAATGTATATATGGGCTGAAAAAATGCACATATGAGCTGAAAAAATGTATATATGATATGAATATAAGCCGGTAGAATCAGCATTTCGTGTTAAAGAATGCAAGTTGTGCATTTTATGAACATTACTTTAGACATTGTGAAATGATATTTGTGTTGTCATCTATGAAGCGAAAGCCGAAATAAAAATTTAATTTTGTATTCGTTGCTCCATCTGTTAGAATAAATAGCAAACATAAATTTTTCTGTTTTGTTAAAAATTTGTTTGATAATATCTAATCAGTTGTCTGAAAAATTGTATACATGAGCCCTTAAAATCTTCTTATTTATATTTTTGCGGAGAAGTCTTAAAAACTAATATTTCGTGCCTAAATTTAGAGCAACTAATTTAGTTAGGCTTGATTTTCAAATTATGGTATACAAGTGGAACTAAAGCTAGTTCGTGAATAATAATAATATAATTCGTAATAATCGTTCGTAGTAAATAATAATATAATTGAAAAAAGTTTTTTTTTTAGTAATGAAATTTCTTGCAATCCAAAAGATTTTTTGGATTATTTTTAGTTATAAATGCTGATGAAATACACAATAGAAATTTTTCGTGATACAAATACGTTTTAAATTTTTCGTAAACCCTAATATTCTGTACTTTTCTATTTGGGATCATGATTCATAGTTTAAAAAACTTCGATTTTGAATAAAACACGGTTCGCTTCAAGGAGTAGAATTTCTTAAGAAATATTGATAAGTATATTCCCAATTTAAATTATCGCATTCCACCTTTAGATAGATGTAATATTCTCCTCTTGGCAATTCCGTTACTACATAATACATCAGAGATTGAACTCAGCTTTCTAACATTAGAAAAAGAATAAAATATTTTCTGACGCACACAATATGAATTCGGGATACGATTACATGGAGCTGTTTTGGTTTCAATGGATACAAAATTTTTTAATCGTCGTACAAGAATGAATGTTAATGTTAATGTTTTTGTTCTTTCGTTGAAAACGAAACAAGAATGGATTTTATTTTTAAATAATTTTTAATGATACTAACAAATAGTATTCGCTTACGCTTCTGTTTTATATTAGTTATATTATAACAGTTTTTCTCGTTAATTAATAAGAAAATTATTTTATTTCTGTACTATACTGTCATTTTGATGTAAATTTTTTTAATGTAGTAAGGAATACAGAAAATGGAACTGAAAAACAAATATCGAGCTTACATTTTTTATTAAATTTATTTTGTTAAAATACTTACCTATTTGAAAAAAATACGTTATTAGTTATACATTAAATATAAAACTACTTAAAGTTAATGAAAAAAGCCAAAAAATGTAAGTGGTTCAAATATACATTACTGCGCAGTGAAGGATTACAGATGCGCAGGAAGGACAGCACCCTCAAGATTACCTAACACGAGCCGCCACTGGTAAGTATCCTGAACATGTTAAGCAAGTTCAAACACATTTTAGTAGAAAATTTTTAGGAAGCTTAAACGAAAACTGAAAAAAAGATTTTTCTGTTTTACAAACTGTAATTTTCTCATGGGAAATGCACTCATTTTTTTCGTATACTAATTTCACGTGATTATATGAATGTTTGACGTTCTACTAGATTATAGATTCTCAAAAAATTGTAAATATTATAGTTAAGATATAACAGTAATTTGGTAAAGTGTATAAGAACGAATTTTAGAAATAACTGTAATTTTCGTTAAATTTAGTGAAAAGAAACGCTCACCCAGACATATTCAATAATGGTGTAATGCATGTGGTAAAAAAAGAAACTATTTACATAATGAGTGTTACCTGCTAAAATCATTAATAATAGGAAAATTATTTTTTAGTTTTGCTGAAAAGATACATAAGAAACCATTATATAAGTTAATGTATGTATGAACCACAACATAAATTCTTTCCACGTATAAATTAAAAATATTAATAACAATGCCTTTCAGATATAAATTAATCACATGAAAATAACACATCAAGTGTCATGGGAAGCTGATATTTAATATAATTCCGTATAGAAGCCGGAAAAATCTGAATTTCATTTTAAAGAATGCAAGTAGTGCATTTTATGAACATTACTTTTAGTTATTGTGAAATGATATTGATGCTGTCATCTATGAAGTAAAAACCGAAATAAAAATGTAATTTTTCATTCGTTGCTCCATCTGTTAGCAAAAATATTAAATAAAAATTCATAACGCCTTTTTCAATACCGTTAAAAATATGTCGGAAACTATTTAATAATCGTCTGAAAAATGTATATAGGAGCTGAAAATATGTATATATGATATAAATATAAACCTGTAGAATCAGCATTTCATTTTAAAGAACGCAAGTTGTGCCTTTTATGAACATTACTTTAGACATTGTGAAATGATATTTGTGTTGTCATCTATGAAGCAAAAGCCGAAATAAAAATGTAATTTTGCATTCGTTGCTCCATCTGTTAGAAAAAATACTAAACATAAATTTTTCAGCTTTGTTAAAAATTTGTTGGAAAATACCTAATAAGTTGTCTGAAAAAATCTATACACGAGCTCTTAAAATCTTCTTTTTTCTATTTTTGGGGAGAAGACGTGAAAAGTAATATTTCGTACTTAAATTTAGAGCAACTAATTTAGTTAGGCTTGATTTTGAAATTATAGTATACAAGTAGAACTAAACTAATTTGTAACTGACGAGGCCATATTAAAAACTGATTTTTATAAAAATTGGAATTAAGAAAATTTAGGTGTAGGACAGCAAAAGAAGACGACAATTTTTAAACTAAAAATGACAGTAAAGATTTATTGGTTTTATTTAACAGTTTTAATAAATATAACATATTTAATATATAAACAGTAAGTAATTTTAATAAATCAAGTAATAATAATTAAACAAAATTCCATATTTAAAAAAATAATAATCAAGGAATTGAAGGGACTAGAAAAAAATTCGAATTAGAAAGGTTGGAATTACCGACGTTCGCCGAATTACATGATATAAAAAAAATCAAAAGAAGCAATGAAAAATATGTATTTAAAAATTTACATGACAAAGCCTCTAAAATTAATATCTCTTTTATTGAATTTGTATATAGTTGTATTTTTTAAACGTTTTCTTTTTACATTTCTAGAAAATAAATGCAACTGCTTCCTTCTCTTTTTTAAAAAGAAAATTGTTATCGGCCTCCGTTTCATATATAAATTAAATTATCAGAGAAGATTTTAAATCTTTTCAATTTGTTGTCCTTTGCCTTAGAAAAATGATTTTCATGTAAAAGAAAACGGCGCATAAGTATTGTACAAAATTGTATTTATAAGTTTAAAAGATATATTTTAAAAATATATACATTTCGTATTAAAGGAGAAAAAACAAAATTTCATTTACAGAATTGAAAGTGCTCGATTCGTCTAATACTCCCTTTTATATCTGAAAATATTAAACTGCTTTGCCATCTATAACGTATGAGACGATAGAATTAAACTTTTTAGAAAAGTATTTAAAAATATATAGTATTTTGAGTGCTATATTTGTATAAACTTGCTTTTAATTAAAGCTCTGTATTTTATGTAACTCGATTCTATTCATAAACTATTTAATCATACGGCTCTCTGTAAAGCAAAAAAATTAAACAAAAGTTATCATTTAACGTTAGTAAAGACATCCATCAACTAAAACTGTAAATAAATATTTTCATTTCTATTATAAGCTTATATGAAAAACCTATTTATTAGTTTTAGAAGCTATATATTATTTAAAGACGAATTCCTCAGGTAAGTAGAATATAAAATTTTATTTTATTTTCGGAATGATAAACTTATTTTTTAAATTTAAAAATAAAACAAAAACAACACAAGGATTAAAATTTATAGATTTTTTTAAACCATTTTCATCGCCCTATAGAATCAATGTTTTCTTTCCAGAATTAAAAGTTCCAGATTTCAACTTTATCTGTCTAAACATATATTTGTGATAAATCATTTTATCGCAGAGCTGTTCGATATTTAAAATAATATTCGCCTTCTTTTCATTTTTTTGTTATGACTATTTGAAAGAACTTGTCTGATTCATTCAGCACCACGAATCCTTTTAAACTCCTGAATCATCTTATTGGGTTCAGTATCGCATTTCAATGAAAGATGATTTCCTTTTAAATACGCAATCTCCGGATTCTACCAATATCCTGTTCTTTTCTTCTTCGTTTTTGCTGCAATAGAGGCGTGTGTCTACTCTCTTTTCTGAGACAATTGCCATGTGTGGATATTTAAACATGCTTTAAAGCATATAATTTCATATGGAACTTGTCTGATAAAGTATATTAGATATTCAAGATAAAGTCAACTTGATTTGTCACTTCGGAATAATCTTTTTCACCTGGGATCACAATTCTTTTCATACGCACAGTGAAAATTGAAGAAATACAGATGATGCAATGATACAAATGAAACAAATGGGAAAGTTAACTTATTTGCATTTCACGCAAAAGCTATGTAAACTACGCAAAAGCTGTGTAATGATAATAAACACATGATAATCAGAAACTGATGCAATCAAACAAGAAAATAGGTTGAAAAATAAACATGTACGGAATACCATGGTATACTGCCCATCAGGGTGGGATACTCTTTGCTTTTTTAGCGTCAGTGGAATAAATCTGCAAATAAAGGACATTTTAACATTTCACATTTCATTGAATATCGTCATTGTTATATCAAAATGTCGAATGTTAAATTTACCAAAATATTTTATCGATAAAAAATTTTGCTTTACATCTGTTCTCAAATTGTTTTATGTGATAGGTAATTGTTGTATATTGTCACAAAATGCTGTATATCTCTAGTGGTTTCAGTTGTTACGTATTGCTAAACATATAGGTAATTGTTGTATATTGTCACAAAATGCTGTATATCTCTAGTGGTTTCAGTTGTTACATCAACCTTTCGTATGTCTTGCTGTCTGTTGTTTTGGATGTTATGACATTTGAAATATTAATGCGATATGTCTTTGAGACATTAGAACAGGGGCGGCGGCAGTGGGGGAACGGGGGGGGGCAGGGACCCCATGTCGTGGAAAATTTTTTGTACCTCGTTCACGCAACGGGGTATTCAACTAGTTTCTCTCAATATATAAAAGGCAATGTTTGTGTGTGTATGTGTGCTTGCGATTTGTAGACGTAAAATATTGCACTAACAACTCTGAAATTTAGCTCATAGGTAGTACTAATGGTGCTCAATGCACCTCGAAGCCGGAATTTTGAAATTCAATCTAGAAAATTTTTTAATTAATATTTTGTGGCATTTTGGGTGATTTTTCATACTCACTTCTCCATTTTATTTTTTCTAAAATTCGTAGCAAGAAAATAGATATGCCATAAGAAAGAACAAACAATTTCCATTCTAATGAAGCTTATTTTAAACGTCCTAAAGTTTATTTTAAACGAAAAAGTTGCCGTAAAATATTTTCTCTAATTTTAATAAATTGTAAAAAAATATTTTTTTGGTATAATTTATAACAATACTTTTCATTATTGCAACGCAATTCAAACCGTTTTCATTGTTTAAACAAATATTTAATTGCGTGTTTCTCTTTCATTGTTGAAAGTTGAGGAAATATTCTTACGCAATCAACCTATTTGCTCGTTCAATAATGACATTGACAAAAGGGGCAGGGTTATTTTAAGCTCCGCTCAGCGTTATATATAAAAATATTTTTTGGCATAATTTACAACAATAATTTTCATTGTTGCAACGCAATTCAAACCGTTTCCATTGTTTAAACAAATATTTAATTGCGTGTGTCTCTTTCATTGTTGAAAGCTGAGTTAATATAATAATACACATTTTGCTTTCATATTTTATTTCACCAAAATTTTTGTGGAATTTGTAAACCAAGCTTTCTGAGATATTACGTACATTAATCTTCTTATAAAAGTCAATGTTTGAGTGTGTGTGTGCGTGCGATGTTTAGACGAACAATATCGCACTTACAGCCTTGAAATTTGTTTTTAAATAATTTTTAAAATTTATGAAATTTTCTCTATCTGTTGATTATAGCATTAGATGTTAAATTATTATCTTTTCAAAAGCGATAAAATTTATTTTATCAAAATCAGTCTATGACTTCCGGTGGCATATTTCCTCCAAAGTTGATAAAAATAGGTGAAATTACTTCAATATGCAATCTTTAGTTCCTTAGTCTCAATTTAATCTTCATACATAATCTTGTTGATGGATTGCAACAGGTCGATGTATGTGCATAGCAAAAGGTTATTAGGTTATTTAGGTCTAAAAATATATCAACTTCCTTTATTTTATTTTAATACATTTTAAAACATTTTTACTTCTCTTAAATTTCGTGCATAGAGTGGGGTCCTCGTAAATAAAGTTTTCTATAGTTTGGTGAATGTGATTTCTCATAGAAAAATCAGGATATTAATGCTTGAATGCAACTTTTTTTTTGAAAATTTGTCTAATTCCCAGTTCTCTGATGTTTTCCTGTCATCCAATATCATGGCCAACATCATATTTTCATTATGGTCAAAAGAATGCATTACATTCGTTTACAGAGTCAATAGAATTAACTAAATTTTCAGAAGGTAACGAGTTGTTTCAATTGCTTTGAACAGTTGCTCTGGGCTCTGTGAACTATTTTCTGGTTTTAATATTTAAGAACTGTGGCATAAACGATTTTAAAAATGGTTTCTCTCCCTTAAATACCATCTAAGTACTTTGTTTGCTCTTGTTAACACTTTGAAAGCGGGGAACGAAAAAATACGTTTTCTTCGAATTACCCAACATCAAAATTTTAATTCAAGAATTTGACTTGCGTACAAGCTTAGATAAGTTTGACATGTTAATAGATGTCTGCAGAATACGCCCACTTATTCTTTTATGATATATACATTGTATCGTAAGCGCAGGTACGATTTGTACTTTTATCTGAATCTGCATCTAATTCGTATCCCACACGCAATGTGTGAACCGCCTGGGATGCAAATACGCAACTCTTCAATATATTTTGCCGATTTTATGGCAGCTGCAATATTTGCAAGACACTATCGATCCTTAATGAGTGCTTTTTCCTCAACATCGGGGTTAGAGCCGTAATTTTTGTGTTTTCCCATAATTAGACTCCCAAATATCACATATATAATACTGCCATGCAAGAAATTTAAGAGACATAAAAATGTTTTAATAGCTGAAGCTTTTTCTTAAAGATATATTAAATTTTTGTTACTTTCTGCATTTCTGCCTTTCGTTTTTAAGTAACAAATAATATTATAATTTTGGAGTTTAGTGACAATAAAAAACAATTGCAATGTGTGACAATAAACAAAGAAAATAAATGAAGTTGATAAATTTTTAGACCTAAATAACCTTTTGCTATGCACATACATCGAACTGTTGCAATCAATCGACAAGATTATGTATCAAGATTAATTTGAGGCTAAGGAACTAAAAATTGCATATTGAAGTAATTTCACATATTTTTGTCAACTTTGGAGGAAATGTGCCACCGGAAGTTATAGACCGATTTTGATAAAATAAATTTTATTACTTTTGAAAAGATGAGAAGTTAGCATCTAATGCTATAATAAATAGATAGAGATAAATTTATGAATTTTAAAAATTATTGAAAAACCGTCGATTTTCGTCACTTTTTACAAATTTTAAGGCCCTTGCGGGAACGGAAGATATCAGTCAGCTTCCTTAGTTTTTTCCTCGTTTAATTTCTCACCAATTTACAACTTTTGCGCGGTAAAGCAACATAAAATTTTTGTTTTATATTTTTCAGACCATCCTATTACACAGGATTCGACAGAAAAATGGGATTATGCTCGCTAAAAGTCCTTTGATTTTCATTTGTGTAGAGTTATAGATTCAAAAACTGTAAAAGATGTGTGTCTGTCATCGTGAAATGTTAATATATATGAGCAGATTAATGTTAATATTAGTAACACATTTTGCACGAGTTCCAGAATTGTGTTCTCGGAAGAAGGTTCCTCTTTACATTTTTGAAGTCAATAACTGCCTCCAAAATTGATGAGGATGTTAATTTTTGCATCACATTCAATTATGTACAAAGCACAAAAAGTCAGGGAAAATGTATGCATATTTTTAAACTACAAATCTGCGGAAAAGAAAATATTTAATTTTCTTACTGTTTCTTTGTTTTAATATCGAATATCGTGTTCGAATAAATTGTCACCATTTAATTTTTAGGGTCAATTAATACAAGGGAATAATCTTGAAAAAATAAGATGATCTCGGGTCTTCTTCGATAGGTCTTTCAAGAGAGGCAATCAATTGTTAAAATTGATGCTGCGTCAAGCTTTGAAGAAATATTGTCGCCAATTAAAAATACTGCAGTTTTGCGGTTTTGAGCCCGTTATTGAAAGGAGGAAAACAATTTCTCAACGATGTTTGATAAGATATTCAGGATGAATGCCGAACCCTTTTCGCCACGATGTTTTTTTTTTCATCTTTATATCATTGCCAATCATTCAAAATAATGAATGTGATGGAAACTAACGTAAGTTGAATGATTTCTAGATTTCGTAAAGTTCTTCAGCACACAGATTTACTGAATTTTTGCGAAAATCTAGTAAAAATTTTCTTTCCTGATTACTGTGAACTTTTATCGAACTTAGTTATATTTGATTAATTTTTATATAATTTTAATTCTCAGCTTCGTGAGATCTCAAAGCACCTGGCATTTTTCTGTTCTTTTCAGGAGTGTTTTAAAATATGTTGTCTTGCAAAAACAAATGTCTTATTTTGTATTTTTTTATTTTATTTTTTAGATTGGTAATGTAAAAGAAAAATACTTAAAGGGAGAAGAGGCAGAGGTTTTAATCTGAAATTCGCTGAGACCGTATATTTTTCTTTCATCTGCGACACAATTAGTACATTAATCCACTTTTAATATTATTTAATCTTCCCGTTTATAAAATATAGGCAAGTTTGCTTTTGGTAGGAAATTAGTTAAAAAAATTATAAGTGCATTAATTATTCGTCTTAAATAAATAAACTGAAACAAGGTACACTTTAAATCGTTGTGATATAACAAAAATTGAAATGTCGGGAGCGAAAAGCAAGATACTTAAAAAGAACATTTGTGTGAACCATGCCATTTTGAACTTTTTTCTTCAAGTATTTCATCTTTGTAAAACATCACTCTATTTTGAAATGGGTTGAACATTGAATTGCGCAATCGTACAATGGCATTTAAATTATTTCTGAGCTGAAAATTATTCAAAAAGTTTATTTTTATACAGCGGCGTACCTACATAAAATGGCGCCCAGACAAAAATAGCGCCTCCCCCCCCTCCGTCTTTTAAAAAACTGCAATCCGTATATCTCCCCACACCAAACACTTTATGCCAGAAAATGCTAATATTGAAATTACAATTCAACTGAAATAATAGTACATAAAACTGTTTTGAACTAATATGATATAGCTGCATTCAGCGACCAGCTGGTTCACACATCAAATTTATTATATTAATTTTGAAATGTCAAACAACTTTTATAGTAATACACACAGGAAGAAAACTGTTGCACCCATAAGCTATAACATATCTGAAAAGGTTAATTTCTTGCCAATAAAAAATATCTGATATATATACAACGATTTTTTAGCCATTAAATTTACACGATTCTGATGGTTATCACAATAATTGTATTTATTAAGTGATCAGAAATTTTATATTTAATTATTTATATCGTATGAATGAATAGCTTAAATTACTAACTATAGATATTTTCACTCTTAAAATAAGAATAACTGATATTTTTTCTTATGAAATGCATAGTTAAAAATATCTATAGCTTGAGAAATTATGGAAATCACCTAAGTATTTCGTATACACTTAATAAATATCGCATGATAAATCTTATCCCCAAAAAAGTTACCTTTTGCTTAAAATCACACACAGAGAGAAATACTTTATAGCTTAAGAATAAAGTAAAGATTTTGATTTAAAAGTTATCTGAAATATGATGATCTTTTTTAACAAAAGAAAAACAAATGATTTAAAGATTTAATGAAACAGGATTGCCTAAAATTACAACTGTAAAAACTACATTTGTAAATTATATTTAAAGATATTTTTAAAAATTTGTTAAAATTTGGGAAGGAGTTGATGATCTTGAACATCTATGCAAGAAAAAAGATGTCTCAAGTAAATAAGTAAATACCTTTCATTGGATTATGGTTCCTTTTAAAAACATTTAAGAAACCTCTATTATTAACGTTTTTGTAATTTTCTAACAAAATAATATCGAAAAGGCTATGAAACGACTTAATGCCATCGAAAATTTCAGGTGGATACTTATTATACTTCAAATTTTATGCAGAGTTGTAAACAATGCTTGCCTTTCAGTGGACTGAAAAAGAGGAGCAAATTTTACGTTAGAAATCAACAGTATAGAACCAAGAAAAAATAAAGTCAATGAAAATGAAGGTAGCTGGAAATATTTTAGAAGAAGTAGGGACAAAACTACCCAAAAATATTGTCAAAGATGCTATAATTGGGGCTGTGGTTAACATTTAAAAGAAATCTACGTAAAATGTTGTGATTTTTTTAGTATTTTTGTAATCTCGGTAAAAATAGTCACCTCTATTTTTGCTCTTTTTTGTATTTCTTATATGTCTATTCTTTAATTTGGGATTGATATATTTTTTCTCAGAAAAAATATCTGTAGAAAAAAAAGTAAGAGAAAATGGGGGAGATATCTATCCGACCCGCCTAACGAAGGGTTAAAACTTAAGATAGAATATATGCAAATAACTTAATTCACTGAAAAAATCCCACAAATACGAAAAATAATAAAAAATTACATACATTACTTTTTATCTTAAAAATTCTAAATATTGACAATTTGGAATTGACCCTTTGAACCCTTTTGAATTTGACCCTTTACACATCACCAAACTTAGTAGAAATATATCTTTCCATGTTTTAGTCTGCTGTTTGAAAGTAGGAATAGGAATTCAATCCTAATTATTTGTCACGAACTTCGGAAGAAGCCGATAGCCAATCAGTATGAATACGCAATCTATAACATTTTGATTTCAACCCTACCTTGAGAAAGAGGGACTGTAAACCACAGGCCCTAGACACCCTGTGAAGTTAATCAATATCCTATCCTTCTTAACTAAAACGATCTGAGGATGGTCAAGTATACTCCCTTCCCCTACCGAGACACAAATCTTTGAAAAGAACCTTAACGAGTTTTTTCGCAGAATGGGTTTTGGTCATCAGATCTTTGTTATGTAAAACTATTTGCTGTTTTGTTCTGAGAAATATAGCGTGAGCTGGTTCCCAGGCTGCGAAAACGGCTGCACACTTTATGTTTTCCCATACTTAATTAGACCCACTTTAATTCTTAAGAATCTAGGGAATAAGAATTTAAAAAATAAACAATTTTGTCTTATGTGTAACTAATTGATTCCTGAATTTTGCGCCCCCTGATAATGGTGCCCAAGGCGCTTGCCCTGGCTCCCCCACCCTAGTTAAGCCACTGTTTTTATGAGATTCTATTATCCCTTGTTGCGGCTTTCTCCAAGCTGTACAACCCATTAAAAAGTTTGAGAAAATTATTAGTATTAATTTTTAGTATGGTTTGTAGATAGTAAAAAAATATCTTAGTGAATGAAAAGTAACTTTTAAGGACTTGGTGGAGAACTAGATACGAAAATTTTCCTTCAGGATTGAGAGCGGCCAAATGGTCAGAGAAATTGACTCTGAAATAAGGATCGCACAACTGATCATTTGAGTAGCAATCAGTCCTCAATATACACCAGCTACTTTGAAACTCAGCACCTGAGCTCAGGGACGGATTATCAAATAGGCAAAGTAGGCAATTACCTATGGGCCCAGAAACTTTAGGGCGCTAAAGGACTCAGGAATTTCTTTGTGGTGTTTTACGTTAATTTGATTTTATACATGATATAAGGTATGATGCCAGGACAACACACTCTTATTCAAAATAAAATCAAGTATTGTTTGAATTTCAGAAAATTATTCTTAGAATTTTTTTCATGTTTCCAAATTCTGTTGCAAATCAGTGTGGACTATTTTTCTTTCTATTCTTTTGCAATTGGCTGATTGACTCACAAACCAGCTGCCCTGGCAAACTAAGAATTAGAGTATTTAGATTGTGTTAAAAATAAGTGTTATAATGCGTTTACCATTTTATTCAAAATTACTTTAAATTTAAATTTTAAATATTTTATACGTTAGGATACTGAAAACAACTCTCTCAAAGATGACCCGCAATGAAATGTTACGTTTTCTCAGTTTGTCATAATATTTGCTACCTTAAAACTGCTTATATAGAGATGAAATTAAAATCAATAAAAAATATTTGGTTCTGGAAATTCCGGAGGGGAAAGGAAACACCGAAACTTTCATTGTCTAAAGGCCCTACAGGGCTTAATCCGGTCCTGACCGAGTTTTATTAACGGCCATCGTCATCGAACATTTACCAATAATTGCTTCCACTCGAAATGGAAAGGGTAGTTTGATGGGATCAGTGGAATCTTTGGGATGAAGACAGTTTTACTCTGGCCAACTCCAGAGAATATCGTTGCTTCAATTACAAGTTTGTGCAGTTTTCACCTTCAGCCTGGACATTCATGGAGAGACCGCTCCACGCAATTTTGAGCGCTTCTCACCAGACCGTTCCAATTTTCAGTCCATCCATTTAGGTGGATCATTCACGGTGGCTCCAAACCGCAGGTCACTTCTATCCTCGCCTGCTCCTCTTCCTCTCGCTTTCAATACGGGTACGCCCAACCCGGACTGACTCGCACCCATACTCCAAATCCCCCACGGGTGGTTTTCGTTTTTGTGCGAGAGCATTACTACTCTTCTTCAGGATCGTATTCCAGTTTTTTGACCAAATGAACAAAAAGGAAAACGAACGACTTTGGATTTCCAAACTTTTCGACCACAGCAGCCCAATTCTCATCGGATATTCGCATTGACGACGGGTTTTGGTGCGAGCGGCTCCAAATGGTGTGGAGGGGTCTTATCGAGAATGTCCAGCTTTAAACAGTTGTGGTGAATTCAAGTGTCTTGTAAGTATGGTTTACATAATTTTTTTAGTTGAAATCCGGATTCATCGGGGATGTTTTTTGTGGGGGGGGGGGGGTCAAAGAATAGCTTGAAATTCTAGAAGCTGCCTACCATAGACCCTCTTTCATATTCCTAGCACAGAGTTTGAAGAAGTGAAAAAACATTTAAGGCGTCAAAATTCAAAGAAGATACAATTTTTATTAATGTTTGGTAATTTAAAATTGTAATGATGAAAAACAGTATTAAAATAAACCTGGTAAAACTTTTAATTTTCAGCTTGAACTGGGGTCTGGATAGGGCTCATCCAGACCCCAGTTCTGGATGAGCCCTATACAGAACTGGGGTCATCCACTTTACTCCATCCATTCTACTTTCTAATCAACAATGGATGTAAACAGTGTAACCAATGGATTTTCTTTGATTGGGGAAACGATGTCAGCTTTTTCAAAAAAGTCAGATTTTCTCAATTACAACCAAATTTCCCTCTCGCCTTATTCACTGGCGTAAATTTGGACATTTTGAAGATCTGGATACTCGTCCGGACGTGAGCTTCAAATCCGGTCGTATGGTAACCCTATTTATAAGCAATAGGGGAGCACCGACCTGGAGATAAAGAACATTTATTTATTTAGTACCCATGCCTGTCCGGTCTACCCGTAATGATGTAAGGCCTGGAGCGGGCCGGCAGGGAAGAAACAATCCTAGCTCTAGAGAGCAGCGTACCCTCAGCCCAAGCGGGCACGAAGAGCATACGAAAAACAAACAAACAAACAAATAAATATTTGCAGACTGCACACAAATAGGGATGGAACCCAATCACAGAGTCAATATAAAATATAGGAATATGACAATTACTACTGCTCACCTAGATCCGGGCCAGACTAGAATCAATACAATTCTAACGGAATAAAACACCTAAGACATTACAAACATTAAAATGTTTCGGTCGCAGGACTGGGGAGACATCTGACAATCAATAGCAAAAAATTACCCCCCCCCCAAAAAAAAAGGTCGCAGTGGACCCAAATCGAAAGACATTTGCTAACATTAAAAGATAATAGCATTCCAAAATAACAACTAAAACATACACACACACAATGAACAACACAATCCCAAAAACAAAAACTCAAAAATATATCTTCTCGATCAACTAACATAGCATTTTATTATCAAAAACATTTAATAATATTTTAAAACCCTGGCCTACATGATGTCCGGTAGTCGCTTCCACCATGGTTAAACTCGGGAGAGGGGGTGAGATCCCATGCAGCCCTAAAAGCTTTATTATTCCATATCGCACGGCCCAGAGAGACACTATAATATCCATTAACTAAAATTTTTAAAGTTAAAATCCAGTGATCAATTTAAATATAAAGCGAGCATTAGGCGAGCATCGAAACCCCTCTTCCTTCTCCAGCAGCAGTGTTTTAAAACCCCATTGAGACTCGTTATCATCCAAACTGGACAAATCGGCCGTAATTATCAATCCTAAAAAAATTTAAAATATTTTTGAAGTTCAGTGACAGATGAGGAAGTGCGGAAGGTAAACAAACAAAAAAAGAAATAAAAACAGCTGGCGCGCGCGCCGCGCGAACCGCCTAAAATAAAATCCTAAGTGGAAATCTCCCTTCCAGAACACAAAACCTCTTACCAAGATCCAGAAAGGAAACAACACCAAAACATAAAAGACTAAAAGAATTTTCAATAAAATCTTCCTGCCGTAACCAGCATCGGCAAGATGAACACCAATCCACAATAAAATTCCCACAAAACCCTTCGAAACGCCAAAACGGCCAATACAAACTACAAAGTTAAAAACCTCTCTCCAAAGTAAAAACCAACATCAAAAACAGAACAAAAACAAACTGATGAACAATCAACCCTGGGTCAGTCGGTCGCAAATGCCATTACTGATTTTAAAAGCCTGAATAAGTTTGGACTGGGCCTGACCATTATATCTTAAATTTTTAAACCAGATTTTTTTGTGTTCATCAGACGATTCTTTTAAGTGAAATTCTGCAGTAAGAGGACACCTGAACACATAACGGTCAGCATCCCCGACCAGGGTACAGACAAAAAGTGGCGAGTCTAGTTTTTTAACCTGTGTAAATTACAGGGAAATGGTCCATGATTAGTTAAAAAGTAAATAAAAAATTTATTGGTGATTAAAAATCTTTTGTCGACGCCGGAAACCACCCCCTCAATGGTAGCTAATTTGGCATGGTGATCAGCGAGCTCATTACTTGGATTACGAGCTTGCGCCTTAATCCAGGCTAGCCCGATGTGACCCCCAGCCAAGTTAAAATTTTCTTTGGCCCTGATGACCTCCTCAGACCTGTATCCGGAGCTCCGGAGGGTTTCGATAGACGACTGGCTATCCGTAAAAATATTAACTTTGACTTTTTTCCCCAAAGCCCAGCGAACGGCGAAATCTATTGCCGCCAGCTCTGCCTGGAAAGCCGTATTATTAACACCTAGTTTAAATTTTAAAATCTCATAAGGTTCCCCGTGGTCCAAGATGCACACTGCAAAGCCAGCCTCAGAATCACTCTTCGAGCTATCCGTGTACACCTCGATCCTACTTCCTGGAACCTGGAACTCTATGTTTAACATTCTAATCTCTAACGGAATCTCTGAAAGTTTTACAAAACAGTCAAGGTCACTTAGGCACAAAAATTCGTCGTGCGTCCCTGAATGACACACCCATGTCTGGAATTACAAGAATTCACACCTCGCGGTTAAATACAGAGGTGGAATACCCGTCAGCACATAAAGTGCTGCGTCGAAGTCGTTCTGTATGCTCATGTGAATATTAACAAAACCCCTCTATGTACAGTTTGCAGTCTCTTGATCTGTTCAACTGTGAAGGCCCCTCCCCAGACGCCAGCGCCATTGAGAAGAGCCCTCTCAATAACCATTTTGTGTACCATGTTTTTAATATACCCTTATCAACACTGTAGTTTGATTGTCAGGCTCGATTAAAATTATTGGTAAGTTAAAAAAATTTTGAGTGCAGGGATAAAATGTGTATGGACCAAGTCAACCTGTTATCAAGGTTGATACCTAGATATTTCAGGGCATTTGTGACCCTAATACTCTTACCATTTAATTTAAAACAAGGAGACCGGTTAAAAACGGATTGCCCTGTTCTTCGATGATTTGCATTCTGGTAAGATCTAATCGCGATTCCCTGACACTTGTCGACCGATAATTCGACATTCAAGTACTGTAGTTTGTCATATATTAAATGTAACAGAGAATTCGCGTTAGATTACAATTCCTTTCTAGTTCCACCGGTCATAACAAGTGCCAGGTCGTCAGCAAAAGCCTGAATATAATGTTGGTCGTTATTGAGATTCAGAATGGAATTTGTGTTGATATTCCACAGTGTGGGAGCAACCACTGACCCCTGCGGGCAACCTATACAATATTCTCGTTTAACGCATACAATTCCATCACTAAATATTACCTTCCGCTCCATTAACTAATGAAAAATGAAATTTCTAAAAAAATAAGGAATCTTATAAAAGTCAAACAATCTAAAATGAACCGACCAGTCAAGGCTGTCAAAGGGGGATTTCATATCCAGCGAGATTAGTGCACTGTGTCTCGCTGGTCTATAATCTTCTAATTTTTTGTGATGTTATATACCGCCATTTCATAGCCCTTCACCTCCCTGAAACCAAACTAGTTATCATGTATGATTTTCTGTTCGACAAGCTATTTATTAAATCTATATTAATAGAGTACATGAAGTAGCATTCCGGCGTATTTTTGCGATCATGCAAAAAAAAAAAAATTAATCCTTTCTTAGTGGGTATATTAGCGAGCGCTGTCTAAGAGGTAACTACCTGCCAGATTTCAAATTCCCATTCTCCATATTTATATATATAAATATGAAAACATTTTTTAAACTGTTATTTTCTGTAAATTTCTAAATAAATTATGCGGCCTTTGAGATTTGTTAACTACCTGAATTTGTTAGCAGTTACCATCCCTTTTTACTTATGATTAAAAACGCAGTGAATATAAAAAACATTGAATTTTTTCGAAACTTCCCGCTGCTTATGCTGTCTTTCAGAAGGAATGTCTCTTCTAAAACGAATAATAGAATAGAAGAGAACAGAACAACAACAATAACAAAACCTGAGCATTTTTAATTGATAAAAACATGGCTTTTAAATACAATAAATAGTTTAGGTGTAAAGACCAATTTAATTGACAGATTCCATTATATTCTTTCAGTTCTACTACAGGCCACGTTTTATGTTATCTACATCTGTGAGATAGTCAGTGGTGAAACTAGGGTGAGGCAGGTAGGGCATGTGCCCTGGGTGCAATTGCCAGGGGGCGCAAAATTAAGAAATCAATTGGTTGTATTTAAAAGAAAAGTATGTGTTTTTTGTTTGTGTAGCTTTTATTCCCAAGATTCTTAAACACTGAAATGGTTTCAACAAAGTGTGGGAAAATCTTAAGGATACAGTCATTTTTACAACCCGGAAACATCAAGATGCGACAAAATAAAAAAATAATATTATGTTTTAGAGATTTGCTGACCCAAACCCTCATTATGAAATTAAAAGTTCGTTAAGAACTTCTACCCCACAGAGGCACAAATTTGTGTCTCGGTTGGGGTGGGAGATAAGGGAACATAGTTAGGAATCGGTTATCACCGCAAGGTTTCTGATGGATTCTCACGACATTCCTGATTCATACTGATTTGATATCAGTTCATTCGGAAGTGGGTGATAAATGGTTAGAAAATTGTCATCAGCAATCAAGTTTCAATCAACATTCAGCAAAGAGTGAAGAACGGAAAATATACCCCCATTTTTTGCGTAGTGTAAGAACACTCCAGCAACTTTAAAAGATGTAAGCTTGCTATCTTTACATTCTTTTTAGTATTGAATATTTGCATAATTTGTATGATGAAAATGCGATAGTGCCTATTTTAAAATTTTATTTCGCAAAACATAGATGCAGTTGTTCTGCCAAACGTAAACAAACGAAGAAAAAAATAATGAGAGAGAGAGAGAAAAAAAAGACCGTATGAAGTTTTGCAATTGGTGGTAAAATTTATCAGTCCGTATTGATGTTGAAATCAAGATAAATGAAAGCGAATTCTTTAATAATTAACGAGTACAAATACATAAAAAAGAGAAATTCAATTCCTGCCGTAATGTGAAGCGTTTTCTTTTTTTGCTGAGTTAAGCTATTGTCACCAATTAATTTTACTGTTAACAAACACATTAAAATTTGCTTTGTCTATCAAATCATTAAACTACCAATACTCGACCTAAAATAATTATTTAAATATGCAAATGTGACAGACTTTTTTTGTTTGTAATTCTCATGCTTAGTACATGTAAAGACATTTTAGCACTAAAGTATTGTAATTATAAACACTTCTGCTTCAATAAAAGCCAGAAAGGTTAATTAATAACATTTCAGATACACTAAAGCCTTCAAAATTTTTCAGAGATAATGTATCTTTTTTTATGCAGATAAAATGATACCTACTAAAATAATAAGGAAGTGCCTTTTTGACATGTCATAGACAAATTAACAACGGTATAATTTTAATTCAGATTTGAATCAGCATTTTTTTCACTATAATAGCGTATCTCGTAATTTCATGCAATGATTTTAAACTTTGTCATAAGGTGCTAGATAAAACATCATTAAACTTTATTAGTTATAAATTTTGATTAGTATATTTAAAGATACGTCTGAAATTAAGTGAATAATTATATTATGAATATTATTAAATGTATTTGTCACTATAGCTTTTGCATGATTTTATTTGCATTAGCTAAAGATTTACTTTAACGTTTAGAGTTTTTATATACTAATAATGGGCAAAATAGTAATGTGATATAATTTTTCATTTTTATTCGTATGTGTGTGGTTTTTTCTATTAAGGGATTTGTACACATTTTATATTATCTTTCAAATACGAGATAAATGGAATGCACCTTTTATTTATATTTTTCTAATATATATATATATATATATATATATATATCAAAATTCTCTTACAAAAAATATTGATTTTCTTATTTCATCCATATTTAAGGGATTAAAGTTAGAATGAACCAAATTTTCTGTGAAAATTTAGCGAAATTTTGTTAAAAAAATTGTAATGTGTAAATTCTATCAACTCAAAAATGTTTCATATGTTATTTTTTAAGTTTATTTGCACTTTTAATCCTTGCACTCCCCGGCATAAAGTTTCCGAAAAGAAAATGAGGATCACATTTCAAAAGAAAAAAAAAAGAGGGGGGTGAAGTTTCGGTATTTTCCCTGGGC
Source organism: Araneus ventricosus (assembly GCA_013235015.1). NCBI lineage: Eukaryota > Metazoa > Arthropoda > Arachnida > Araneae > Araneidae > Araneus > Araneus ventricosus. The sequence goes on from BGPR01000017.1 coordinate 24,100, forward strand.
GCCATTTTATGTAGGTACGCCACTGGAGATGGTTGGATACTGTCAACAGCATGCTTTCTGTTAAGAAAAGCGAAGGATTGGAGTAGAAAACTTTCAAATGAACCAAATGCTTGCTTTTACTTTAAGAAGAAAGAAGATAATTCACAAGGACTAATAAAATGTGAACAAGGAGATGAGAAATGAATTTAGGGAAATGCAGTCAAGTGAAAAAAGAAGTATAAACCATTTGAGACATAAATAATGAAAAAAGGGCCACAAGCGTAAAAGATTAATAAGCCTTTACGTTAGACTTTAATGGGTAATCTAGTTTAATTAACTTATAATTAATAAAAGGCTTTTTTAATAAGTTACACTAATAATTTCAGTTATTTATTTGTTAGTTATTTTTGAATTACTTTTTGCTTGCTCGTAAGGCGAATATTAGTGACTGCAAGAAGAATTTGGAATCCGAAAAAACTGTTAGATATTCATTCCTTTTTATCGTATATACGTATAATAGGCACAAATGCATGTCTAAATATTAAACTCATTTGGGATGAAATAGTAAGTTTTTATTTTAAAGTTTTCTTTACTCATTTTCTATTTTTTAATCAAAGCTTTGAGCCATGGTGCTAACATAAAAATTTATATATCTAGTTTACGATAAATTTATAATGCATAAATAAATCTAAAAATTCGACAAATTTTACGTTTTATGCCATTCTTGCGTTGCCTTTAATATTTAATTCCAAAATCATGCGATTTTAATTTTACAGTTATGCTAATTACAGAAAAATAAATGTAATTATAAAATGTAAATAGCTTCTTTAATTCGATATTTCTATAAGACTTGAAAAATTAACAAAAACTACTGAAGGTTACACAGATTCACTGAAAAAGAAAAGTGCATGCATAATTTTCAATGTAGTGCTCAGCCTCTTTCTTTTCTTTTTTTTTTATATATTTTCCTATTCGGTCAAAGAAATTAACGTTTATCCCACAGACTTATTCCCTTACTTGTTGGCTATTTTGGAGCTATGTTATATTAAAAGTGTCCTTCTAAAAGGGAGGGAAGTAGCGAACCTAATTTTCGAAAATTGTTGGTTCGGAATTATGCACGAAGCAGTGCATAATTTTTTTTCTTTATCGCCGTTATCCTTAAAATATCACAAAAAAAACCTTCATAAGCTTTTACATCTTTGCACCGTATGCAGCTAGCAAAATTGCTTTTTTTTATGGAGTCAAAATAATTTCTTTCAAACCTTTTCTAATTTTATTTTCTTTTCGTCTTATTTTAAAACCTACTTGATAATGATTTGAACATCCAAATTTTTGTTTCACAAAAGAAAGCACTTATATTGTACCATAGTTTGGCATGAGAATATGGTACATCAATTTCTTATTTATACAGGATCAAACCATTAATAATCTATTAAATTTCATGGGTTTATTTTTTTGGTTACTAAATACATTTCTTGTTTCTTTTCGTTATTTTGTAAACTTTGATGTAAAATCCATTTAAACTGTTTTAGAATCAATATAAATGAAGCAGGCCATGGAGTCAAAATAATTTATTCCAATAATTTTCTAATTTTCTTTTCTTTTCTTCTTATTTCAAAACCTATTATAAATGCTTTGAATATCTATATTTATGCTTTCACAAATCGATCAAAGGACACACTCATTTTGTGCAATAGTTTGGCATGAGAATATGTTGCACCATTTCTTATTTATACGGGATCAAGACATTAATAATCTAACATATTTCTTGGGTTTATTTATTTATTTTTTGGTTACCAACTACATTTCTTGTTTCTTTTTGCCATTCTGTACCATTTGATGTAAAATCCAATTAGACTGTCTTAGAATCGGTATGAAGCAGGCCATGGAGTCAAAATAATTTATTTCTATACTTTTTAAATTTTCTTTTCTTCCTATTTCGAAACCTAATAAATAATGATTGGAACTTCCGGATTTCTACTTTCACAAATCGATCAAAGAACGTGCTAATTTCGTGCCATGATTTGGCATGACAATTTGCCAAACTATCATATTCTCTTGCCAAATATATATAGCACACCAATTTATTATTTATATAGGGTCAAAGCATTAATAATCTAAAACATTCCATGAGTTTATTTATATTTTTTTGTTACCAACTACATTTTTTGTTTCTTTTCGCCATTTTGTACAGTTTGATGCAAAATCCATTTAGAATGTTTTAGAATCGATATAAACGAGGTCTGATTTTTATTGATGAATTCCCTTGAACTTTTGAAAAGGGGAGGGAGAGAAAAGAATTCAGGCGGCGGATTCGAAGTTAAGACGTGGAATTTCCCATCCACCTGTTAGTGGCACGAATAGAGAGCAGACAAGGGTTGCCGCTATTCCCACTCCGGCAGAACATTCGCCAATTTAAGACTCGAATCCTTGCCTTCTTCACAAAGAGGTCATCAAACAAATGCTTTTTTGTTTTCTTTGTTAGAATTGGCAATTTATTGGCATGTCTTAAAATTTTTACATATGGCCTAATCAACTGAGATGAAGATTTCAAAAAATTTCGAAAGCACAAATAATTTTCATGAATCTTAGTATTTTTATTTCATTTTGTTCTGGAAATTTTGGGGGGTTGCAAAATAAGTTTTCTTTGAATAGTTTAATATCTTTATTGTATGAAAATTTTTCTAAAAGTTGAATGACAAAAATTATTGTTGGAATGCGAAGTAAAGTAAGCTTCATGATATTCAAAATAGCATCGACTTCATGCAGTGGGACAATAAATAAAATGAAAAGTGACAATTTATTTCAAATATTACTTTTGAATGTACTGCTATCTTACATATTAAAATATTGTGACATATTTTTTTCTGTTTTAATTTCATTCTTTTTTATCTTCTTTTTTTCTTAAAAATTATTTTTACAGGGTAGTTATTTAAAAATATGAAAATGGAATTTTGAACTGAATTTTAAATTTAAAGTTAAAAAAAGTTTAATCACAAAGTTTTCATAAAAAGCTAAAAAATGTTTATTTATTAAAAAATTGCACTTTAGACTTCATATTAAGAGAATTATATTGATTATGATATTTAGAACTATATTGATAGTGTAAATGTTTTTTTATTCATAATATATATTTAATTTATATTTTATAATTTTATATTTACACATAGAGAAATTTTCATGGATTTGATATTCGAAATTTAATATTTTTTTACTTAAACTTGCATAATAATTTATATTAACTCCGACAGATTATATTCTAAATACAGATATTCAGCAGATTCTTTTGATGAAGATCTAATTAATTTGAAAAAATATGGCTAAATCTTATAATTCTTTTGCCTTTTATAGATTCTTAAATAGAATGGGAAAAAAGGAAAAATTACCTTTAATGATATATCGCTCGTTTATAAGCAAATACAAAATTTTAAACCAAGTCATTTTTTAAGCCATTTAACCGGAAAAATTTGTAAAAATTACTCAATTTCATTCTGAAAGCAAATAGGCTCAACTAAGCAAGTATTTGCATCCTTAACTCACGAAACTGAGCAGTATGATATTTTCTCTATCCAAATAAAATGTTATGCTGTTAGGAAGGTATTCTGCATCATGAGTTGATGATTGAATGAAAGGTAAGTAAAGAGATTGATAGGATAATAAATTAATAATCATTATTTTAGGTAAATTTTCAGAAACGCTAAATAATTCTAAGGAAATGATTCAAGTTGCATACATATATTCATACAAATAAATCTTTTAACTTAATCATTTCCAGCGTCTATGTTCATAATCATTTCAAGATGTGGTGAAAATGAAAATAGCTGCAGGTAAACAACATGTTCCATGGACTATTGTTAAATGGATCTGAGTTTGTGAGAGTCATGCGCATTGAGCACTAATAAGCAATAAATTCAAACGTTTAGTGTATATATTCAAAAAGCATTGCAGAATTTCAGATGGACGTCTAGAAACTGAGTTAACAAACTAAATGGAAAAGTGTCCTTAAGGAAGAGAAGACAGTTTACAAAAATTAATTTTATTTTTGTACAAGAAAAAAAAGTCAAATTGAGAGTCCTTCTGGAAGCGCAAACATATAACGATAATAAAGAAGCTTCAATGACTTGAAATGTAAGTTTGTTAATATTTTCCCCAGCAACGTTCAAGTGTTTATCAAAGTCTATTTCTTTCTGAAGAGAGTTTAGAAAATATCCGGATATAAGAAAATTTGAAATTCTTCAGGAGTTTCACATAGTTGTGAGCTTTCATTCGACGTGTGAAAATTTTTGTGGATTATTCGTTACAAATTTTGCTTTGCCAAAAGCATGAAATATATTTTTTCACTGTTGATTTAAATCTCCAAATTTGGAATCTTAAGTTTTAGTAAAATGTTAGTCATTTATTTTCCCATTTTTCCTGAATGTCAATTCAGAATCGGTTTTTTTTGTCTTAAAAAGAGAATTACTTTTAATTATTATATTATATATAAGTTCTTTTAATTTCAGAACCACTTAATATAATTATTGTATCAAAACATCATTTGTAAATCATTTCTTCCGGGATATTTTAAGAAAGCATTTAAAAAATTAATTTTACGATTTGAAAAAAATAAATTAAGTTTTAGCTAATATAATACATATCTTTGCATGTCTTTTTATCTCCAACCAAAAATTAACTAAATAATTTTTAAGTTCAAAAATTCTGTAATAAGCCACATTTTAGAATTTAAGATTTTATGACCAGTGGCGTACCAACATAAAATGGCTTCCAGGGCAAATACCAAAACTGCGCTTCCTCCCCTATTTTTCTTTTAAATGTAATCTTTTTTTAATGTATAAAATTTTTTTAGTTGATGTGATTTACACATTACAAATATTGTAGATGGACAGTTCTTGGATCTAAAAGGTTTCATAAGAATATTTCACAAAAATGGTTAAAAAACAAATTTTATGAAAACAATTCGAAATTTTTAAAAGAAATTTTGCTAAATTTTCTCAGAAAATGTTATACATTTTAATTTTAACCACTTAAACAGACCTCAAATAAAAAATTCTGTCAGTTGTTTTTATGAAAGTTTTGATACATTAGAATTGTATAAATAAAAATACATTTAATTTATCTCGTATTTGGAAAAAAATTATAAAATATACAAATCGCTTAATTCATCGAAAAAAGACCACACACATAAGAATAATAATGAAAAAAATTATTTACATTACTTTTTTGCCTATCGACATTATATAGAAACTCTAAATATTGAAATCTTCAGTTAACACAGATAAATACATTAGTAACTAAGTTAATATATTTAAAAATATACATACTTATTTCACATGCCTCTTTAAATTTATCAATCAATATAAAAACCAAAAACCAATAACTTTTAATTTTTTATCTAGCACCTCATGAGGAGGTGTGTTATTGAAGAAAAAAAGATTCAAATATGAATTCTGATTAAAAAGTTATTAGTTTGTCTATGACATATAAAATTGCACTTTCTTATTATTTTAGCAAACATCATTTATGCTCATAAAAAGGGGAAACCCTACTTTGAAAATTTTTTAAGGCTTTAGGGTATTCGAAATGTTATAAATTCACTTTCCTAGCTTTTGATAAAATAAAAGTGTTTATATTTTTTTTAAAGTTATTCTTATCTATTTCTGCTTTCTCTACACTCAAGAGAACTAAATCAAAGTCTTTTTTTAACCTATTGAAGCTCAGAGGTATGAAATTATTAGCTTTAGTTTACTGAAAGATCTCTCGCAGGTTGCAGTAGTTGTTACTAACGTCAAAAGTATCTGCAGAGCTATTCGGAGATTCGGAAAGATATTTTCTGTCTTCATATCAGGCATGAATTTTAGAAGCCTTTGAGTGTTTTTATTTTTTTCTGGAATGCGTTTTTAGCTAGACAATTCAAAATTTTCATCGATAAATTATAGATGCTAAAATATTTCTCTGACGTATGAACGTAATCGAAATAATTCCAGTCTTATTTTAGCCCTTATTAATTTTTGCAACTTATAGAACTCGACATTTTAATTAAAGATAAAACACTAAAGTTAAAATAATTTGTCTAAAACTTAAATTTAGGAAAATTTCTGCAAAATATTCATTTTGTATTTTTATTATTGAAATAAACGAAAATATATACATTATTGACAACATATCCAAAAGAACTGCTTGACTAGCCATGATAACATTTCTTAAAATTAATTACTCATGATAAGGATAACCATTTTTTCGCCTACTTTTTATGTGTTTGGCAGAACAACTGCGTCTGGCCTTTTCGAAATAAAATTTAAAATAAACTACTATAGTATTTCCAGCTTACAAATTATGCAGATATTCAGTATGAAAATAATGTGATAGCGAAATGATAGAGAGAACTTACGTCTTTCAAAGCTGTTAGAGTGCTTCTCTATGCCGAAAAAATCGAGATATTTTTTCCGCTCTTCATTCTCGGCTGATTCAAAATAGAAACTGCACATTTTTGCTAATTATTTATCATAAACTTCCGAAGAAGACGATATCTAATCTGTAAATCAGGCATACTGATGAAGAGAAATCATGAGAAACCCTGAGGAGATAATCAATCTTAGCTATCTTCCCTTATCTCCCTCCCCACCAAGGCACAAATCTGCGAAAAGAACCTTCCTTTCAAACGAGCTTTTAATTTCATAGATGGGGTTTTGGTCACTAAATCTCTGAAACATAATATTTTCTGTTATTTGGTTGCAACTTGAATAATTTCTGGTTGTAAAGTCCGGTTCCCACACTTTGGTAAAACCATTTCCATTTTTAAGAATCTTGCGAATAAGAACTTAAGAAAAGCGTACATTTCTTTTAATACTACTAATTGATTTCTTAATTTTTTGCCCCCTGTTAACTGAATCCAGGGCACGTGCCCTATACGTCCCACCCTCGTTACACCACTGTTCATGACAAACCGTAAAATGCCTTCATGACAAAGGTAAACTCGAAAAAGACTTAATAATAATGATACATTTCCTTTATAACATGAAATGTCGAAATTCCCTCATCATAAACTCTATAATTATTAAATAACAGCTTAAAAAACTTTAAACTTCCAGGACAATTTTCTGAACAGTTATCTCAGTTTTCTTTGCATCGACTATATCTTGTAATTTTTAGTGTATTCCTGATCCCATTACAAAAATAATAAGTTGATGATATATATCTATACTCCAAATTTCGCTAAAAATAATCTTTTTAATCATCAACATGATGGATAAGAAGCGTAATAAAATAAATTCAAGCTTAATATTCATCTTGAAATCACACAGTTACCCAAGATTCAATAAGGTTTACCCTTGACAACAGGTAAATTTCCAACACCTCTCTTAGCAACACCCCTACGAAAGTCACGACTTTCAAAAATAAGTTTTTAGATCTCCAGGACAATATCCTGACCGAATTATCCTCTCTCCGTCCTCTTCATTTCGCTCACTCCCCCCCCATCCTGGGAGTGAAATCCGGCATTACTAGGGCGATAAAGATTTAGCAAAGGGCACATATCCTTCGCCGGTCGCATTTAATGAGGGAGCCGCTTCGGATGCGTCCTGAATGGCGGCGTCTGGAATTCCCCACTTGTTGGAAGAGCCACTTAATAAACACCCACTCCATTGTCCTCTTTCTCACCAGCACCAAAGCAATATAAGGAGACAATTCGCCGAACCTCCGAGAGGATATTTATTGTGCGGGTCCCCGTTACTTTGGGGACCAGAATTAAAGGCATATTTCACTCTTATTTGTGCAAATGATAGTTTTTTAATTGAGGTCAGGGTTTATTTGGCTAGGGGTTTGAAATATATTTTAAAGTAGAGGCGGAAATGGAAATCTAAGGATTATTTTGAATCGGCATTTGTGGAAGTCGTTGGTCAAAATAAATTCCAAAAACATTTTTTCGCAAATATTCTGAGCAATGCATATATAATTAAACTTGATTTTTGTTTAGAAAGTAAACCGTAAGAGTATGATTTTTAATTTCTGTAGGAAAAATAATAATAATGAATGACATTTTTTCGTCCATCGCTTGATATTCATTATTTATTAGTTTTTCGTTTGAGGCTGAGTGAAGAAATTGAAAATTTTTATAGAAGAGGAAGAAATGGAAATCGTTTTACTCATTATTAGCAGAAGGATGTGAGAATAATGGAAGTAATTGATCAAAATAAGTTTCGTTATAAGATTTTTTTTAAAAAATCAAAATTTTTAAGCAGCGTTTTTCAGTTTAAATTTGTCTATAAAGTTCATTGTAAAAGTAACTGTCAATATTCTGTAGAAGAGACAATAAATGGCATTTCTCAATTTCTCTATGGAGAAACTAATGACTCTATATAATAGAAATCTGCGTAAGTAGGATTATGAGCTTCTTAAAGGGAGTCTATAAAGTCACCATTCTTTAATTTTATTTTTGAGTTTCGGAGGGGAAATTCAAATATCTTTTAAAGAAAAGAAGGAAATGGAAATCCAAGTATTATTTTCACTCAGCACTTTTCGAAGAATGCATAGAAGGAAAGCATGAAATCGGCCCAACTAAGCTGAAATAAAAATCTTTAGTTAAATTTAAAAATTATAAGCAATTTTTTGAAACTGGTTTCGTCAAAGAAAAGAGAACTGAAACATTCTAGAAAAAAGAGGTGGAAATGAAAATTCGAGCATCACTTGATTCAGCTTTAGTGGAAAGGCATATGAAGAGTAGGCGAAATTGGTCAAAATAACTTTAATTAAAAGAACTTTTTTTAAATTAAAAATTAAGAGTAATTTTTTCACATTTTAAACAATTTTTGCCATAGAAAATGAGCTGTTAGGGAAAAATTTACATCTCCTATACAGAAGATAATAAACGAATTCCATTGTTTATAAGCAAGTTCTAGTGATTTCATGTTTGAAGTGGAATGTAAAATGTTCAAGATATTTTCTTAAAATATTACAAAATTGTTCATAGATTGTTTTTACATTACTATCTGGAAAACTAAGTAAATATTTAAGGATCAAATAGTTCGTTTTCTAATTTTAGCTACCATTTGAGCTAAAAAATCGATTCTAAGATGGTTTGAATTAAAATGTTTGAGATAAACCTGGGAAATTTTTAAAGCGAAAGCTGATGAAGCATTGAACTGAAAAAAATATTCTTAATCAATTTTTAGAGATTAACTGCTAGGAGGCAGACAAGATCACTTACATTAATCCAATCATATCGCGCTAAATTTATTTAATCACACTCATTTAATTACTTCACAAGGCCTAAAGAAAAGCACGTCAAAGAATAAAACGTATTACGAGGATAGATCCAAAAAAATTTTACAATGGTAATAAAAATTAATGAATAGGATTGAATAAATAATAAAATAATATATTTGCGATATAAATAAAAAAATATTTCTTAAAGTAACAAGTGTCAAATTTTCATTAACGTTCCAATAATTTTGAAAACACAGACACTTATTCTGTCAGTCTGTTAGACTAATTTCTTTTACACTTTTACAGTTGAATTTCCAAGAGCCAGGTATTCAACTGTTAGAAGAAACAGAAATAGGTTATGCATGCCTATTCGATTGGCAAACAATCCATTACTTGTAATGTTGAATTTTTTCACGTAGGAGCATCAAATGAGGTTACAGAACTCTTGTTAATTTCAGGATTATCAATGAAGAAAATCCGCAAATCAGTGGTAAAATACAGACAGTGGTTGATCATAATTCTAAATGCACTTCATGGGATAAACATTGGCACATCACTGCCAAAAGTAGATCCCTAGCGCAACATTTAAGCCCTCCAGAACAGCTTGAATTTAAAAAGACGTGTTTATTATAATGGTCTAAGGTGGAAGAAAAATATTAACCCCTTAACAGCGTAGTTTTTTGTACTATCTAGTTAGATGCCCCTTCCCCCACTGGTTTGGGGATGCGTTGTCGTATTAATTCACCTATATGTCCATAGAACACTAGAGATGATAATGGATTACTTATCATTTTTATAGAGTTATAACGTTTATTAATGACATAATTTTAGTTTATAAGTTTAAAAATGGCATAATTCGATGCACGGGTGGAGCACGGGCAAAATTGTAAGGTCCATTGATTCCTATAAGACTTTCTTTTTGAAGTTTCATGCAGAAGTTTTATTTTCCCTAATTTTAATATTTCGAATTAAAACGATTTTAACAAACTATTTGACAAACAGTAGAATAAGCTAATTTATAAATCTTATGAATTAATACTTTAGTTTGAAAATATTACATTAAAATGCGTTAATCAAACAGTTGAAAGATTTGAATTTCAGATTCCTTTCCTATTGGGAATTTCATCATCTGACATACACTTTTAACATAAATACTTCGATGAATAAGCATACGCATTTCATCAATTCATAATTTCTGTTCAACATTGTTATGTATTTTCAGCAATAACACATTATAAAAGGCAGGGATTCATCGAACGTCATAAATTTTACTTAGTAATATACAACATTTTATAACCAGAGACTTGAAACGAAATCCAGCGTTATACTGAAGTAGTTTTGACACCTGTAAGTTGTTAAAGCCTTTCTGATTGGTTATCTTACAATTCGGAGAAGTTGTAAAATTCAGATACGAAGAATCTATAAAATTTTGAAATGCGGTCATTTTCAACGCATGTGATATTCAGTAATATCCGGACAATGAATGTTTCTAGATTCTGTGGTAGAGAGAAAATCAATTTGCCATTTATGTTTGGTTTAACTAAAGCTCGGGCTTCTGTGGCCTAGTGAATCTGAGACATCAGGACTCGGCATCAGAGCCTGAGGACTCCAGGTTCGAAACCAGTTTACGCTGAAGATTCGCCGTGTTTGTGGGCCCTGTGCGCTCTAAATCTGATGAGGGTGAAATGCCCCCCTCAAGCCTTGTTCTCAAGACGTTTGGCTTGGAAATTTCTCGGCAGCGCTCGACTGAACGAATGCACAGACGCCGTCTGGCCAATCCCCACCTTCTTTGACGTGCGAGCTATTTACCGCGCGTAACGCGGGAAACAACAGATGCACTTACAAGCCCACGAGCCACATTGATTCTTCCTGTTCCGACGACGAGGCATAATGCGAATCGCGGATGAAGCTCGTGGAAAGACAAACCATAGGAACGCAACTTCACTTGTGTAGTGCCGAAGCTTGGAGACGAGATCCCAGCTCAGGTGCCTTCCTCGTCATGTGGCCGTGGTTCAAAATAACGAGGCTCTTCCCAAAATAGCCTTCGAGTTGCTTCAAAATGGGAATTATATATAAATAAACTAAACTTTAGTTAAAGTTCCGTTTTGAAGCTATGCGAGGGCTATATTGGAATCAATCTCGTCAGATGACGATAACGACATCTGAGGCGCCACTGCCTCTCAAAAGCTTCCACACTATACCAGAGGGAGAATATATGACCTCACACTGATTTTAATGCACACTATCCCGCTCTCACGGTGGATCATTTATAAGAATCGTGTCTGCAATCCGCGACTTTGCCATATGCCATGGCAGCTCTGAACATTTTAATGTTCGCCAAATTTAAAAAAATAATCCCTAATAGATATTGTAATTTAAATTGAGGCATAAAATTTCGACTAATTTTTGTTTGTTATTTTATGTAAGACTAGCAGTAAGCAGACGGCGTTGCCCGTCGCATAATGACTTCAACAAAATTTTAAAAAATACCCAGAATGACATAAAATAAAGTATTAAAAACGAAATCAAAACATTATATATATATATATTGATTTCGCCCGCTTATTTTTCTTCGCAGCAACGACAATATCTTCGACATTAAGTGAAGATAAATTAAAAAAAAGCAGCAATGAAATTATAAAGTATCTGCAAACGATGCTATTAGAATTTAAGCTGAGTAAAAAAAAATTCTAGATTCTCGTTACAACCAGTTGGTTTGCCACTAAAATGGATTAATAATTCAGTTAGGCTGACACAAAATCCTCAGATCCTGTTTCAAATAGTTAATATGCGCCATTAGATAATTTGAACTAAAACCATCCAATGAAATGATTTAAAATTGAAGTTAGATTGCCATATAAACCATTATTTTTGATAAAAAATAATTTCAGGATTTATAGGAATGATTCCTATAAATCACGGAAAATATTAAAGAAAGAAAACAGAAGGAAATTTTGAATGATTTCAAATGGACCAATAAACCTGAAAAGATAAAGACAAACAGATTTTCTTTGATATTCGTCTATGAATTGGATGGGCAATGTACACCCGCCATAGCTAATGCACTTACGCCAATGTGACAAATTTCATGGCCGTAAGTGCGATAAATTCGTCTGGACATCGCACACCCACACACAAACATTGCCTTTTATAACTATAGATATTAGTTCAGCTTTCAACAATGAAAGAGAAAAACGCAATTAAATATCTGTTTAAACAATGAAAACGGTTTGAATTGCGTTGCAACAATAAAAAGTATTGTTGTAAATTATACCAAAAATATTTTTAAAAATTTATTAAAATTAGAGAAAATATTATACTGAAACTTTTTCGTTTTAAAAAAAGACATTTAAAATAAACTTCATTAGAAAAGAAGTTGTTTGTTCTTTCTTATGCTGTATCTATTTTCTTGCTACGATTATTAGAGAAAAGTGCAATGGAGAAAGGAGTATGAAAAATCACCCAAAATAGATTTAATTATGAGTTATTTTCAATTTCTTTCCGATGTATTCATGACTCTTATTTGATAAAGAATGTATATTAATGTAAAACTATATTAAAGAGAGTTATAAATGCCTAAAACTTATAGTTTATTTGTAAATGATAAAAGTTATAACAAGACGTGATTTTTTCTTACGAATTGCCGTTTGATGTTGTAAACTTTTGAAATCAGAATAGATATTAATAAAATAAAAATGTTACATATATCAGCCTAGCTGTGCTTATTCGATAAATGAAAAAAAAAGAAAATCTTTTAAATGGATTGCTTTTATGAATTTAAGCCTGGAATTCAATAAATCTACCCAAAAAGAAAAATTAAATTTAAGAAGCATTTTTGTATTATACAAAATTCAATCATAATTTCCATTTAATTATGAAAATTTAAAGTGATATGTGGGATTTAAAATGATGATAATTTATCTAAAGCTATTTCAGAACATTAAAAAAAAATTTTCAGTTTCGTTTGCCGCTCAGAATAATTTTACAAGTGCTACCGCTGAAAAAAAATCTCTCATTTTAAATCTCTCAAGTTTTTATGTTTCTTTAAATCGAGATGATTCTTGAAGGCTATATTTCTCTTTTTTTCATAGCTATGAAAGGATCAAGTAAGTTCGGTCCGGCTATTTTATTTAAAAAATTGTTTTAAAGTACTGAATGTTTTTTCCGAATCATATGAGTACTGGATGTGTATTATTCTGTTTACTTTGATTCTTTTATATATACACAGATTGTTTAAAACTGTATACATCCTTTCAACAACTGTTACACAAGCAGTTAATAATTTATACCAGTATCAGGATTCAATTTATTTAATACATTACTTTTGTATTTTACCATGTGTGAATAATGGATGATTTAAGACTATGCTTTTTATTAAAAAACTAAGTAGTGCCGGGAAGATAATAACCTTTAACTCTAACATTTCCAACAACTGACAAAGATTCTACATTTGGATTAATTAATTTCATTTAAGATACTTTGACTTATGATCTGATTTGTTAATCTAATGATTATTCAAAGCGCGCATAAATATTTTGGGACACCCTGTACACACAATTAATTTTTAAAATATCATTTTCTATTACAGCAATAGCTTTCTTGTTTATGGACTATAGCAGTAAATTTTTTTACAAATGAAATATTCAACTTTCATAATTATATTTTTTAACAATCTTAATGAGTTCAACTTTTTAATTCTAAATTCTGAAGATTAATGGAGTGTTTCCTGTTTACTCTAATAGAATTAAAAATTAAAACCTAATTTCGTATGTGTTTACAGTTCTAAGCGATAAAATAAAACAGTTTCTTAATATTGTAATAAGATGAATTCACACGTGTTATACATAATTTCATCATTTGAGATTAGATTCGCCCTTGAAATATTTCATATCACTTCACTTAATCTCAGTGGAACGTTAACTGCAGCTGCACTAAAATGTAAGCTTTGAAACCGCACAATTTTATGATTATTCCGAAAAGAATGCCTCAAACCCAACGTATTATGAGCATCAACACTCGGAATTTATACAATTAGCACAGATTCAGTATGATTTTGTTTCATAAAATATTTTGTTATGCTCCTATGTCGGTCCTTATTAGATAAAACGTTGCATTTTGCGATGTTTTAAGATTTTTAATTTTTATGAGCATCTTGTTCTGTTATGATTTCTAAAAATGATTGGAAAAGTTTTTATTTATGAATTTGGATTATTTATGGATAAAAATTTAAATTTACTTTATTAATGTAAGAGTAGAACTAGCGGAAAAACTGTAGCGTGAAAGTAAACTGTTAATGAACGTAATGACACACTGTAGCATTTTTTATCTTACAAAAAATGCACTTTTAAGCATTATGTTGTTTCGTGGTCTATGTATGAAACAAAATTTTTTATTAAATGTTTAACATATTTTTCCACAGCATTTTATAATAAACCCAAGCATTATATAGAACGAGCAAGACATTTGCCTTCTGTAAATAAACACTGCGCCTCACTAGTAAAAATGTTTCACTAAGACATGAGTACAATGTAAAAATAACTAGTAAAAATGTAAAAAGTAAGACAATGAAATCTTAAATAAAACATATATTTCATACAAGGCATTTTATAAAATACCTAAATTTCGTGCATTGCCTGTAAATTTTGTAACTGAAGAAGGCAGAATTTCAGAAAAACCGAAGTATTAGTGTATTCACAACAAGCCTTCAGAATCCCTCGGAAAAATATCTAAAAATTGAAATTAAGCCAGTTTTATACTCAAGGCAATCTACAATATATCTAATTTTCATACATTCGCGAGTGAAGAAGGCTGAATTCTAGAAAACTGCAGCTTTATTGTGCACAAAAAGCCCTTAGGAAAACCGTATCCCATTGAAATTCATTTTTATGCCTTAAATTACTCTTTATATTATGCATTAACCCCTTAACGATCGCATAATTTTCAAGAAAACAGTAGAAAAGGTGCCTATTTTTTATTCAAGAAAATTATATTAAAATGAGTGTATGAACAATATATACATTCTTTTTTAATTTCTGGAATATTTTTAGCTTGAAATTAAGAAAATTTAATTTTTCAGAAAAACCAACAATCAGGGTTATTGTGAAAACCAGCTATCTCCAATTGCATTATCAATAGTCTGGCACTGCAATCTGGTATGTAAAATAAGAAATAAAAATTTTTCAGGGTATAAGAAATGGTTTGTTTTAAATCTTTTTGGTGCGTAACTTTTGAAAACTCCAGCCCGGAAATAGAATGCGAAACCTCACCCCGTGATTTTGACGGGAGCGAGAGGGAAGGGGTTAAATTACTCTTTATATAAATTTTATACTCCAGGCAATTACAATATATCTAATTTTCATACATTGCCGGTAAATGATGCGAGTGAAGAAGGCTGAAATTTAGAAAACTGCAGCTTTATTGTTGAAAAAAGCCCAGGAAAACCATATCCCATTGAAATTTACTTCTATGCATTAAATTATTGGTATAAATCGTTGTTGCATACTCATACAAAAAAAACCCTTGGTATAGACTGTATTAGCAATATTAGCAATAAGAAATTGTGGATACATTTATTCATGAATATATTCATTAATGAAATTATTTCCTTGACGCAATCAATTTTCTATCTACCTTCTCTTTCTGCTATGGATTTTTTATTTCTTACTTTGGGAAATTTTATGAATGTTTTCTGCGAATTTTATGAATGTTAATATTTTCTTTTGCTCCCTTTAGTATAAGTTAACAGAGAGTACGTAAATGGTTGAACTTAAGATGCGTATAGTATTATTTATAAGGTATCAATCCTCTGACTGCTTATCCCGCGATTTCCGCGGATTGGAAGCAAGTCGATTTTCTGCTGCATCCTGCGATTTCCATAATAGTACTTTTATAGCGACTCATATTATACTAATAACGCTTTGCACATAAATAACAACTCGCTTGGATCAACGATATTTGAACATGTTTGCAAACGTTGCACCTAAATAGCGTTTTAAAAAAATTGCAGTCAGAGGGTTAATTAGTTAAGCTACTGTGATATCCGAAGTCAGGTGGAACACTGATTTTTATTAAGGAATATGACTTAACCTTTCATGCCTTAAATTCTATAAATAGCAAAATTTGAACTAACTTTCTTTCCCTACCAAGGCTAATACAGCTAGGTGAGGGGGAAGTCTGGCTTGAAGAGGGAAGCGCATGCGCGGTACGGCTTATGCATACAGCTAGAATTGAAATTATATCTAAATTTCCAGTGCTATCATTTATTATTTTAAAGAAAATTATTCTGAATTCAATACTGATTTTAATGGTAATTATTATATGGAGTGAGTGAATTGTAGGATTTTGTGGCACAGAAGCTAGATGTATTTATGCTGCGCCAAATACACTGTAGAGAATAAAACCGCACCTAAAATTCTACAACGTTTTAACAGTTTCACAGGTGCTATGAAATCAACGGATTAAAAAGTCTGTCAACTCATTCAAACATGGAAATTTAAATACACATATTAGTGAATACAGTGCCTGGTAGATGGGAAATAAAACCAATAAAACTTCGCAAATGCATGATTCTGAACAAACAAAAAATGCGCAGCGTTTCAGCACTTTGAAGGTATGGTACTGTGGGAATAATCATTTCTCAATATACCTAATGGTTTTTTACCCCGGTGATTGAATTGGACGTGATTTTAAGATATCTGAAGTTTGCGAGTTTCCAGGTGTATCTTAACCCCTTACCAGTATATTCCGAGCTCAGTTCGTACATCGAATTATAGTATTTTCACACTTATAATCTAGAATTAAGTTGTTCATAGACGTTATCATTCGATACAAAAATGATCGGTAATCCATCAACATCTCAAGTGCTATTGAATCAATGCGACAACACATTCTCAAAACAGAATGGAGTCTTCTAATTGTTATATTTTAAGACACTACATTCGAATATCAGTATCAGGTTTCCGATATTATGAGCCTTGAGTTTCTTTCATTAGAGTACCCAAAATACGTAAGGACAGTGTCAACAAGAGAACGTTATTTGGTATCAGCATTCGAGTCACTCTTTGAAAATGCGGCATGACTAGAAATTTGCTATTAAAAAATTTGGGGAAAAAATTGAAATTTGGAAATTTTTTCTGAATTTGTGTTAATTTTTTCTATTTCAGACTTAGATTTTTCTTTTAAGTTTTTTTCCCTATTTGCAACAGTTTTGAAATAAGAAAAGTGTTGTCAAGCAGAAGCTACTTCACACATAGGAGCATTTGACTGTTCAGTGAGAGATGTTTTTCTTTCTTTTTTCTCTTTTTTTGAAGCGTAGCTAGCACCAGACTTAGGTGCTTGAAATTTAACAATTTTCCGGTGTTTTGTATAGGAAATCTTCTTTCTTAAAAATTTTTGTACTGATAACTTTTTTTCATGTTGCCATGCTGAACAGTTTCAGGAAAGTGAAATGCATATGCCTTTACAATAGTACACTTATTTCTCTTCAGGCGTGGTACGAAAGCTAGGAGAGAGGTGAGCCGGCTCAGGCATCGGCTTCATAGTGTAACAATGGCTCGAAATTTTGAGGTCTATTCCAAAATAGCCCTCGTGTTTCTTCGAAACGGGATGGCAACTAAATAGAACTAAAACGCTTCTCTTTAGCAACACTTTCAGCATTGTCCAACTTCTGCACAGAGTGCGCATGTCATGGTCCAGCTGCAAGAAGTTATAAAATGAGAGAAACATTGAAACTTGAAACAATGTGGAGGATTTTTGATATGCATGCTGGGTCCAAATGCGATTTGTCTCAAAATGACTACTTCTTGTATTCGTACACCGCTTCCAACATACCTGGAATGTCTCCTAAGAATCCTTTTTTGGGACCGCTCGTAAGTCTCGTGGCGTTTCTCCCTTTTATTGTTTCATATTAACTTTTCATTGCGGATATCAACTTTGGGAGCAAAAGAAAGTCCAAAGGGTCCAATCTGGAGAGCTGCGACATGTTTTTGGCTAACTGGAATATCGATGTAAGCTTTTTGGGCTAGAGTAGAATCTTGGAACTTTACATCATTTTTACTTTGTTTCGCTTCAGAAATTACTTTTTCTTCAATAATATTTTGGTAGAAATATTAAACAGATTCTTTATCAGCTACAATTTTACTTTTCTTTTATGAGTATTTCTTGCAATCTTCCCATTCGTTAATGTTCCATGATCGTTGATTAAAACAGAATTATTTCTAGGAATTTGGATTTCAGTATTTTTAAAATCAACTTTGATTATTTAGGAAATTATAGTGAAAGTTTTTTAGTCTCTTAACTCTTACATTTCCTTTGATAATCATTTTTTGACGGGTTATAAAGTTTTCTCTCAAACGCAGATGGTAAACAAAACCAGCGGGAGTGGTCTCTCCTAAACTTTCTCGTATGCTCATTTCTCAAAAACTCTCGTATAGCGTGTCAATTCCCCGCACTCTTGCTCGGATAAAAATTTCGAATCTGCTCTATTCCCAGAACGCAACAAGTTTCTCCATGACACGTAAAAACAACAAAACAAGCGGAAATAAAATAATCCGAGCAGGATCAGAAATCGCCGAAAGGGAGAAAAAGGAGACAAAAGGCAAGAAAAAAGCTCCAAGTAGGAGTCATTAAGCTTAAGCCTTTCGTCGTGAAGCCACTGAATATCATGCACAGAGATTGCTTCCAGTACGCATGCGTGTGCGGATGAAAAGTGAAAAAAAAATGAATATGCAATTTGAACACCTCTTTTTTTAACCGATTGAGATGAAAATTGGGACAGATCTATAATTAATGCTAGCATCCGTGATACCAAGTTTTATTTATCTAAGCCAAAGGGCTTATGAGATAAAATTTTTACAAGTATGCGATTATACAGACCGACAGACAGTCAACCCTTTGACGGATTTGACCCCAAATTTTATACGGAGCTACATTCCTGATGATACAACTGTGTACCAAATTTTATCTATCTAACTATTCAAGTTTTTGAGCTATCTCTTTCACATTAACACGGACATACAGACAGGCAGACTTCCCGTGGACGGATTTTGTCCAAAATTTGATAGAAACCTACAAATTATGTGTCAAGACCACATACCAAAATTTCATCCCTGTATATTTAATAGTTTTTGAATTATCGTGTTCACAGACACACAGAGACAGAGACAGACATAATTCCAAAATTGTATTTTTCGGACTCAGGGAGGTCTAAAACGTGGAGATTCATCAAAATCTCGAATTCAAATTTTTTGATTATTACAATACTTTTTCTTTGTATACTTAGCATACGAGAAAGTAAAAATTAGAAAATGTGACTCTTCTGTGTTATGTATAAGCAAAATCACAAAATACGGGTGCTGTCCGATACTAAAGGTGCAAGGCAAAATTACATTTACTGTTATAATTCAAGAAAATATTTAATACATTTCACAAAAACTAAATACTTTTGTTTCTTTCCCGCTGTTCAAAATTACGAGGTCTATCCCTAAATAGCCCTCATGTTGCCTCAAAACGGGACGTAAATCTAACCTAACCTAACCTAACCTTCCCGACACAATCTCGTTAACGTTGAGATATTTATCCCAGCGTGACACAAATTTGAACATCCCTTTATGGTACTGATGTTTGTCAAGTTGCTTGAAGTACTCCAGAAAGGTTTTTTGCAGCGAACTGAAACTTTGTTGAAGTTTAGGTCGCATATGCTTTCACGAATAGAATGGAGTTATGATAGAATGAATAGAATGGATATAGTAGTAGAGTCAGGAACTTCATCCGACTCTTAGGAAATCCAGTCACTTCAGAAATTTCATGAACTTTAATGCGACAATCTTCCTTAATCAAACATTCGATTTTTGAGTAGCTGCCAGCCTTGGTCTGCCTCTTTTCTTCTCCGGATCATCCTTCAGATCCGACCGTTCATCTTAAAATTTTTTGGCACCAAACGTTGACTTCGTTTTGGCTTAAAACGTTCGACCCATAAACACCCTGCGATTTGCGATGAATTTTGCTCTGATTAACTCCTTCGGCTTGCAAAAATCTGATAGCTGTACGTACCTCAAACTTTGCATATTCTGCGATTAGACACTCCATGTTTCTTTGCTTTCCGAAAGCTCAATTGCGTCTTGAATAAATAGATACTTCAATTTAATTTACTACACTCCTAAACGTATCGAGTGATGCAATTCGTGACAATATTACACCTGTTTGCTTTGTATGCCATCCCTCTGTAAATTTATTATCGGACCACCCTCGTACTATGCCTCTCTGAGACAAAGCAAGAGTTTCAAACAGCTTAATATTCTTGCTTGCAGCTTGCAAACAACTTGATATTCTTGATTTTTGAATTATTTAAATTCAACAAAATATAAATTTTATTTTTCATTTTCAGATTTAGATTAATTTCTCCTAATTAATTCTAGCGTTTCATTAACGTAGCGGCTCATCAAATGAAAAATTGTTAGAAGAAATTAAAAGTGAGCCTAATTTTTAAGAATGAAGCTCTATGTTTAAAGACACTTTTTCAAACCTTGAAAAGACAATAATAAATGGATTAAAATTATGGATTTGAGCATTCAGGCAATTAAAGACTATTCTAGAGCAATAAAAAACTTTTTTGAATTATCAGAAAACTCCGAGACTCCCAATTAATACCTTCATGAGTAATTTTTTTGACTACCTGTTTGAATTGCATTTATGCTAAAATATCGGAGATGATGTAAATCCAATGAAACAGAAATTAAACATTAAATGATTCGGAGAAGTATCTAATCGCACATAGAGAATTAAATAATTAGAAATTATTTTGATAATTATAAAGATTAGATAATTAGAAAAATAATTGGATAGAGCGAATTAGATAATTCTCTCTTTCTATACGTTTGTGCGATTAAATATTTAAAATATTTATGTTTTAACCCAGAATTAAAATAGTTTTTCAATAGATACTAAAATGAATTAGAAAATCTGAAGATATCCAGAAATAAATTTATCTTTTTCTGCCTGTAAGATATTATGCTATAAAATACAACACTTTAAAATTGATTTTTATACGATTTTCTGTTTATAATTCTTATAGTCTCATAATAAAGCATTTTTTTCAGTTTAACTTCACTGTTTATACTTCTTTTAATAAATCATAAAATATGAGATAAGAAAATAGAGATGAGAATTATAAGAAAATTTTTTTAAAAATTAGGAAAATGATTTATTTTGTGGTTTTTATTTTCTTCTCTGAGTTGTTTTCATTGAAAACAAATATGTTATGTACCATAAAGAGTGTTTCTTAATACTTATTAAAAAAAGTGACAAACCCTATTGTCACCAATCCTTTCATTTATAAAATGGCTTATAATTTTGTGAATGTATCAGTAAGTATAAAAATAGATATGCTTGTCATATTATTTTGAAGCTGATTAACCGGCGTTGCTCGAGATAAAAATACTTTCACGTCTAATATTTTTAATCTAAAAATGGATTTTGTATATTATAATATTTTATATAAAAATGTTACAATACATGAAATCTTTTTATCCTCTGCAACACTTTTTTAAATTAAAATGAGAATTGCAATTGAGCCAAACAATTTTTAAAAACCGCTGAAAGCTAATTTTCTCCCATAATCTATTATTTCTTATTAATTGTTTAGGGTTCCAGATTTGTCAGCAGAAGAGTTTGAACTGCGCATGCGCTGTGGAAGGATAGATTTTAATTAATAAAAAATTAAATATTTCATTAATTGTCACTAAACTTTCAACAAAACATTCTTTATGTTTTGTAGTATTTTTGAACAATATTTGAAGAAAATCTATTTAGTAATTTGGCTTTCTGCAGCGTGCAAAAAATTAATGTTTCAGTTTTATTTATATGGATTGTATTTAACATCATAACATGAAACAATCAACTTCTTTCATTGTAGTAATTACTCACTTTTGCCCTTAACCCTGTTCCTTAGTGTAGTCACTCTTCATATCATTTTCTCTCTCACATAAACATAATTCCGTCGTTCCTCTTTCTCGCCTATGCAGATCTCGCTTTGTTAGACCCTTTGTCTCCCTAAATAATTATGCTAACCGACGGTGTCATCTCCTCACCTAATGGGGTTTATTGTTGCTTGAAATTGGGGAGAATTATGCATGGAAACTTCTATGCATGGCAGTCCTCACATGAAGAGAACTTCAATCTGATATGGAAGAAAGAGACTATAAATCGAATTCGAACGAAAGCAATAGTGTTCCTAGAATTGGTATCAGCTATTTTTGGAGTCACCCAACTATCATCTTTTATCTCTACTTTTTCGTTTCATTTTTCTTGTATTACTAGCAAGTGTTGTAGATGCAAGCATCGACGTATAAAGATGCGGAAAATCAAAATCAAGTCAGATTAAAACATGGCCAATGAATAGCTATGCCCATATACCAATTGGACTTTCAAATTGTCTTTTGGACTTCATGACTTACTGCCGTTCCGACTACAGCCGTTACTGCTAATCTTTTTGCTTTGGGGCAGCTGATCGAGAAATGTTGTGTATCCGCTTGAAGTAAAACATGATCCGTCAAAAACAGAGCTAAATTTTTTCTTGCCATCATTAAATATTTTGAAAGCACAAACAAGGCATTTCAAAATTTAGAAATTAATAAGGAATGACTCTTGAAATAGTAACGGTGATAGATGAAGTGTTTATTCGGTGGAAGGTATGTTAGTATAGGTTTCGATTCCTGACGCGTACATGCATACATGTTGTGCTATCTAAAATTTGTTTTATATTAATACAAAAAGACTTTTTATTCAAAATCAATTAATATTTGGTGAACCTCCATATAAGCATTTTATTGAGAGTGAGTTTTGGAGTTAACCTATAAGGTCGAGAACATTTCAACACCCTGTTTGAGGAAACTGAAATACCAAAATAAGGAAAATGAAAGAAATAATATTTTGAGCAATAAATCTAGGTTTAAATAATTTATTCTAATATTAATTATCGAGAGCTGTATAATAATATTTAGGGCATGAATATTGCATAAATATAAAGGGTACCAACTGAAGTCCTTTAACACCCCAGCAGCTATAGTCGTGAAAGTGGTGTCTTGGTATAATAAAGTGTCTATGCTCTACACGATAAGACCACTTACAGAGCCACCTGACGACAAACTACGGAATGGGTTTTCCCATCTCGAAAACGGAACAGTACAGGGAAAAAAAGTGAGTTACAAAATTGTAGAGTATCATTCATTTAATACAAAAAGACACCTTGGGTACTTTAATGCTAAGAACAGATAACTTAAAATGCACATTAATTTGTTCTCGATTTCAAACGCTGTTAGAGAGAGAAAATATAAATAGTTATCACAAGATACCTTTATTTTCGGTGTTCAAACTGCTCACCGTCAGCTACAATACATATTTGAATTCGGTGAATCAATAATACGTTGCAGAAGGACCTGCAATGATGTTGGAGATGTTGCATACACATACTGTTTGTGTCATCACCATAGGAATAAGTATGTTTGGGCCATTTGTTTTCTAAAGATAACGATCTCTCCTTTTGTCCACTTTCAGTGACGTCACAGTTTCGAAAATCTCGAACAAATATAATTGCGTTTCAAGCGTTCTGCTCTTAGCATTAATATCCGAAAGATATCTTTTTATATTAAATTGATGATGCTCTATAACATTGTAACAATTTTTTTCATACATCGTACCGTTTACAAGATAGAAACGCTGATTCCATTTTGCCGCCAGGTGGGGTTGTAAGCCGTCTCGCCCATAGCCACTTTACTATACCTAGATACCACTTTCATGACTATAGCTACCGTCGTTCTAAAGTTAAGGGGGGATGTAAAGGACTTTTTTGGGCACCCTGTATATTGATCATGTATGTTTAAGTGAATCTATAAGCCACGAAATGTCCCTTCAATTAATAAGTATGAATAATTTCATCAGTAGCGTGAATTCCATAAATTTATCTTCAATTAGTTTTGCCATCCGCATTCCTCCTAATCAAATATATTCTTTCGATATTCATTTGAAAAAAATTCAAGATCAAACAAAGCAAGTGCCTGCATACTTAGGTACATGATAAATGGTCATTCCCACAAGCATCGCCAGCTGGCGTCCGCATATCAAAAAACTGAATTAAGCTCCTTAATCTTTTTCTCTTTCTTGAATCCGTTTCTACCGGACAAAATTTTCATTACCCCTTTTTTGTTTGAAATTAATTTTTGATTTCATTAAGTTGCAAAATTATATTAAACAGAGTAATAATTTATGAGCGCTTTTTAAATTTACTTCATATTTATTTTTTAAAAAATCCTCTTGTCGTTTGATGGAAACGTTGATTCAATCTCCTTTCATTTTTTTGAAGCCTAAAAGCAAACGGCGGACAGTAACTCGAGGCATTGCTCCTTCTCCATACGCAGTACAAATTTCACGACTAGCTTCGGTGATCTTAACACCTTGGCTATCGACACACGATTAAGTGCAAAAAGTAAATGGTGTCGAAAATGCTGAATTTTGTCCACCGGACATTCCATTTTAATGATATAAAAGTACCCCAAAATCAATAAAATTAAAAACCCAAAATGCACTATCTTGTAAAGCAATTAATTCTTTTTCAAATAATATGAAACATTTTACCAATGTGTTTTATTTCTGCGTGCATTTTGAAAAAAAATTCATGAATTATTATTCAATCCAATACATCTGCAAAAAAATTTACAAATTATTAACTAACGGAAGGTAAAAGAAAAAAATATGTAGATTAATACAGCTTTTTGGTAAATTTTGTTGCAATAATGTTGTAGCATCAGACTCAAGAAAATGGACTTTCTTAATATAAAAACAATTTATTTAGGCTATTTACATATTATTTACAAATAAACGTTATTCAGACGGACATCAATATTTTTAGAACTCTCTCACAAGATTAAAATATTAATAATGTTATCAATCATTTCATATCTCTTGCGACAGACTGAGGCTCGAGCCCAAAACATCTTAAAACAGTTGATGAAACCTATTTAGCTCCAATAGGTTAAAACATAGCTTATTCACGCCAATCTAAATTTCATTACAATGTAAGCAAAGACAGTTTTCTTGCATACTTTTGCTTAAAATATTGAACAACTGAACTTAATTGTTTGCTGTCAGGCTTTTTGTGACCCTAAATTCTACTACATTTGTCCTTATATCCTTAGCTAATAGCCTACATAACTTTAAGCCTACTTAACATAAAGCTGACCTACATATACTTAGCTATTCCTACATATCCTTATCTATTGCTATCCTTGAGGCCACGGTGGCCTGGTGGTAAGGTCTCGACTTGGGGGCCGGAGGGTCTCAGGTTCGAAACCCGATTCCACTGAAGATCCCCCGCTTATGTGGGCCTGCTGCCTGCCAAATCATGCGCAGGGGGCCGAACGCAATCCCGCAGGAGCGGCGCATACACAACCCACCCCGACTCCACATACCCTACTAAGCTTAAGTCAAAAAGAGCCGGAGGGGAAGAGAAGCTGGTGTGGTGAAGAAGTTTGGAGAAGGGTTGCCAGCTCAGGTGTCGTCCCTGTTGTCTGACTGCAGTTCAAGATTGCAAGGTCCGCCCCACAATAGCCCTCGTGTTGCTTCAAAACCGGAGGTTATTGTAACTAAACTAAACTATTCTTATCCTTAGCTATTCCTTATTCCTACGTATCCTTAGCTATTAAAGCTGATGATTTCAGCACTAGATTGCCAGGCCTTTCAGTGTTTCTAGCTAAAGTTCAAAATCTATATGTATATATCAAGATTCCGGATCTTTCATCACCTGGAAGTATACTGAAGTATTTTTCGCATTTGTTTCAACAGGTTCAGAGGTTATCCGGTGTGCATAAACATTTTACCTATTCATTTGTTTTGACAGAAAAAAAATTACCTATCCATAAACATTAAACATTTTACCTATCCATTTGTTTAACAGAATCAGCGCTATACTTTTGTTATGCCATGCAACTCAAAAATCCATCTAATATAATTGACGCAGAAACTTTTTACTGGCTGTCTTTTTAGTGAAATCAATTTACTTTTCCGTAATTTTCGGTGCTTTCACTTCGAGACAGCAATATAAGTTAAAATTAATGGAAACAACTGTTAAAAAATAATTGATTGTTTAACTACTATTATTTAATGGGTGTTAGATGAAAACAAACATTTAATTTCTTTCTAGGCGTGGAATACTTACATAAATTTTAAAAGAATCAAAATATAAGCGACCAAAAAGTGGTGATACTAAATAATTTAACGTGTCTCTATTAGGAACGACTCAACTACCAAAATAACTTTAGTATAAGAGACAATATAAATTTTACTAAAGTAATTTCATATGTAATTAATTCAAGTTCGAACAAGTTGTTTAGTAACTTGTAATCAAAAAATTCCTCATGGACTAGATGTCTATAAAAATGTTCACCGTTCAGATGGCATGCACCTTTTTTGTCTTCGTTTCTATTTTTCAACACGTTCTCTTTTGTTTCTTTCTGCTAAGAAACAATACAAAAGTTATTTTGGTAGACTATAGTTATAAGTCTTAAAAATTTTGTATCAAATATTTACATAATCTTATCTTAAAAATTAAATTTTCCGGGGTCCTACATTTATATAGTTTAATCATCCCTTATCTTTTTTCCCCTCAGAAAAAAATTTCCATTAAACTTATCCAACTTCATTTAATTTATTAAATACTTATAGTTTTTTTGGCTACATGGAAATGAAGTGAGTTTGAGAATCAGCTTCTTCAAATAATATACAGTATCTGTGAAAAAATTTAAATTGGGCCAAAAATTAAAACATTTAGCTAAAACTGTCATGTATTTTATCAATTCATAACTAGATTCATATTTAAAAAAATAGAAAAAAATCATTAACCTAGCTGAAAGTAATTTTTTTGCAGCACACGGTTTAAACAATGCCTTTTAGAAAGGAAAAATAAAATATCGATACGTATTGAAAGGATCGTATACCAACAGATATCTTTTTAAGTCAGATGTGGTAAGTATAGCACAAGAATTATTTATGTAAAAAAGGGACAACATTAATCATAAATATGAACTCATTTCCAAACGTCAATGTGAAAGTTCATTCAGTTAAATTCAAATAGTTTAAAAAATTGGATTAATTTAATGTTCTATGCAAAGGTTGACAAAATCTCTTTATGGCTACCAAAAATATATCAACAACTCTACTAAAATTCAGTTTGAGTAGTACTAACTAGGTTTAGATTAATAATAATAAAATCAGATTACGATCAACTCCATTTAAAATGTGAATAGTATAAATCAAGCACGAAATAAGCTAAATAAACTATAAATATAAACTTCTCGAAAATTCACCGATACCTCTTAATGAATCGATAGACAAAAGGAGAGTAATAAAATTTTTTATTCCATTTCAAAAAAATTTATGTTTTTAAAAAACTTTAACTAACCAACCACAGCTTGATATTGAGCTGAAGTTGGTGTCAGATTTCAAACAATGTAAAATCAATTAAAGCAGAGAAGAAAAAAGTGTCCCTAAAGTTGAATGATCTGTGGGAATTATGGATTCCCAGCAATTTATGAATAGTTTTTCCGTTATTGATTGGATCCCTAATCGTTTTGAATGAAATCGCCAAAAGTGGGAGCCCTGCAAATTAGACAATGATCAAAGATTGTATGCCACTCACGTGCATGAGCGTCTCTCTTGCGCCTCTTCAACTCCCTACCCGACCAATCAGCATCGTCGCTGTCGTCAGCATCCGAAGGCAATAAAAAGATTGGGGGTCACTTGGACTCACTGCTACTTCGACCGCCAACTTACACCACGGGACTCACCACAAGGTAAGTCACGCATATTCCTAGCACTTAAACCTTCCACAAAATTCTCCAATAAATAAATAAATTAAATTAAATAAATTTCATTACTAAATTCATATTTAAAGGAATCTGAATTTGCAGTTATTTGACGTTTTACAAAAATTATAAATTAGTTTTTATTAACTGAATTTCTTGATTTCTATTTAGTTGAGATAAATTTAATGTACTGGCTTTGTAAGCTCGGATAAATTTCTTAGGAGACAGAACTTTTTTTAAAAAAATCACATTACTTGGAAAGACTTATACTAGTTGCATCATTATAAAACTTATCGAAATGTTCTTTAGGTCCCTGAAAAAATTAATAAAGAACACTTTTTACATAATATCGCTTCATGAAAAATTGCTATTATAGGAATATTTATTTCTTAAGAACAAATAAGAATATACAGAGAAAATTGTTTGGTAATTTTAAATTTATTTTCTTCTTTAAAAATATTCGATAAGAAATACTACGAGAAAGAGAGCTTAAAATTTGGCAGATTTTTGTCAAGGTAAAATTTCATTTGGATACTTAAGTTATATCCAATTTTTGAAAAACAGCCGAACTTCTGATTTATATAATAAGAGAGTCTAAAGAAAAGAATGCTGTAAGAATATTCAAAATATATATTTTAATATGCTACATATTGAAGAAAAATATATAAAAGAGATATAAGAATACCGTACTCAACAGGTGGATTCTGAAAATCGATAACGAGTGTTGCAACTTCCCATTGGCTGAATTCCTGGCTCTGTAAAGAGAGGGTTTGTTTAAGTTTAAACTTGCAAGCTGCCGCTTATGTTGATCATAAAAATGCGATATTAAAATAACGTGTTTTAGAACTTGAAAAATGCGATTCCAACAGAGAGGAAATTTGTTTCAAGGCATTTACTCAGCTTGTGATTCATTTTGGAAAATGACTTGCATTATTTGCTTTCAGTTCCATATACGTACTTTATTTAAATAACGTGCTTGTCAAATTATTTATAATTGTGGTAAAATATCAAGCGAATCAAATATTAAAGCGACATCAAAAGTGAATAACAATCTGTCATACACAAACTATTATGTTGTATTAGACAAGAAGTGAGAAAAATTGTGAATAAGTTTCTTTAAATAAAGTTGAATTTCTAGTTCTTTTCATGGGACATCAGAAAAGCTTTGAAATCAAATCAAATCACTGGAACATAATTAAACTTTTTTAATCAGATTTCAAATTAGTTTTAAAAGTGGTAAAATACCAGATTTACTTTCAATGAATAACGAGAAATCAGTTTTATTTAAATTTAGTATGTTTCGCTAATTTTTGGTAAAAAATGAAAATCGTCTGAAAACAAAAAAAAATTAATTTACGGTTGAGAGAGATTAATAGACGGATGCAGGAAATGAGATTAATAAGCGGATGCAGGAAAAAATGAGATATTAATGCTTTACACTTATGTGGTATTCATCATTTGCTTAAACTGCCAGAAATAAAGAGTGTGAAATTTAAAAGTTATAAATTTATAGTGGATTGATGAAAACTTTCCTCGCAACTGAAATTGCCACACAATTGTATTAGAAAATATCCTCCATAAACATAAATAATAATATAGAATTACATTTTTCATAAATATTTTTCAATATATTCAGGAAATAAATACTCTTTAAGATCGGAAATACCCTGTTTTTATGACAAATTGTTTATTTTATTGTACGAAAGGGAAGTAAAAGAGTAATTTTAATACTTCGGTTATTTAAATTTTCCATTAAGGCACGCATTTCAGCATATCCAATTATGCAACGCATTTGATGATTGCCAGAAACGCTTGACACCTATTATTAAATACATTAACTTTTACGATGAAATATTTTATGTATTGAATGAACTTTGATATTGTTACAAAACCCTTTACAGATCTAAAACCTGATTTCAATTCTTTCATGTGTATATATTCCAGGCTGAAAACCGAAATATTTACCGATATTATTATTTTGTCGTTTTGAATTGCTTAAGTAACTAAATTCCTATCGATTTTACAAGTAAGAGGATGTTGCATTTGTGCAAGGTCTCATTCTAAGGTCTTCAAGGATAAATCGTGATTTTGGAGTATTACAAGGAAAATCCCTTAGTATTTCTCCTTTTAAAGATAAGAGATGCAATGATTGATTTCCATTTTTTCGCCTATGTGGTCAATTATAATAGATTTAGTTGTAATTGTCAACTTTGATCATTCATTTAATTGTGTTGGAAAGTTCGTGATGTGCAGTGAAAGCTAATATTCACGGACAACTAACTCTTCCTTCTAAAGATCTAAATTGTCTCTATTGTTTCGAAGTACAGTTCGTCAAAAAAGTTTTTAGCAAAAAAGTCTCTATAAGTGTATGTAATTTTGTGTATGAAATGGGTCTTTATCTATATTATAACTCGCATTAAATCAATTTTTCAAATAAAAAAATGAAATATCGGATGCAAATTAAATTTTCCAGATTAACTCAGCTCGAATACATATAATTGTTTTCATTTCAAATAAAGATTTAAATGAATTATGATCAACTGAAATTATGGTCAACTGAAGTTAAATGAAGGCTTCCGTTTTAAAGGGGTCATATGTCTAGATATATTCTATAGGCTACAATCACTCTTGCTTCACATTAAACTTCTGTATAATGGAAATTGAAAAAAAAACTATGCATTTTTTCAAATTTAAGGTAATATTTCATAATTTTAATTAATTATTTAATTCATACTTGTGATTAGTCAATGGAAATACATAAAAGTTTGATGCTAATCGGTTAAACAACAACTAAACCATATCTGTGAAAAATGCCAGGCACTTACTTCAATAATATAGAAGAATTATAGAGTGAAGCTCAAAAGAGTTCAGCATACAGACGTTTTCAATTATTTTGGGGGTCGTAAATATTTAACATATGGATTAGCTGGGAGGAAAATATCGATTAAACGAAACGGAAATGAACTACTTTTCGTCGTTACTTTAGGTTATTAATTATGCTTTAATATAATATTTTTTTTACAGAATATATCTAATACAAAAAGGAGAGAATAAGTGATAAATAGATTCAGCTAGATTCGATTTAGTTAGATTCGAACCAAATTATTTGCATGCAAAATGCCTGAGATAAGATGGATATCGATTAGGGCACA
The DNA here is from genome assembly GCA_013235015.1 of Araneus ventricosus. Taxonomy (NCBI): domain Eukaryota; kingdom Metazoa; phylum Arthropoda; class Arachnida; order Araneae; family Araneidae; genus Araneus; species Araneus ventricosus. Next base: position 55,283 of record BGPR01000017.1, read on the forward strand.
GAAGGAATTATTATGATATCCTTGGTTTATCAAATAAAAACATGAAGCAAAATTTGATATTTTGAAGAGCAGATTCAATAAAGAGCGAATTAATACAGCTAAAAAAACTATAGTTGAACAAACATATGAACGAATAAAGTAAAATAATAAATTTGTGAATGGATTAAATAGTGGGTTTAGAATTTTATATAGTGTCATCATTAAAAATAACTGATTTTAATTTTTGTTCGTTGTAAGCTTAATCGTGAAAACTGTATTTCATTAGCTGCTCCAAAAAATTACTTTCATGAAATTTTTAAAATATGATATCAATTGTTTTGATTTTTTCGAAACATTGTTATTTTTTAAAAATCTAATCAACATGCAATGAAAGACAAATGAAAAGTCAAATGATCTTTTGATGAGTCAATGAAGTCTCAACAAATCTGGTTTTATATTTCGACCAATAAGTAGCTAATTTCTAATTAGTATATTTAAGATCTGCTTATGGATAAGGAAATAAATATAATGAACTTCTATTAATGGTATATTGAAGGATATTTCGGTATATAATTCATAAAATGATTTTTTTAATATAATTAATTTTTGTAATTAAAAAACAGTCGGGAGAGTGAAACGTAAAATGTTATATTACTGAAGGTTTTTTTTTTTTTTTATCAAGAAAAGATTTTAAAAAATCTCCGTGTAATATAGTCGTCATTGCTTCAGAGATTCCATCTTAAAGTTTAAAACAAATTCAATTGCATCGTAGTATTTAAATCGTCGAGCATTGAAGATGATACAAATTCCACAGACAGAATGCGCACACGGGGAAGCCACATTGTTAAAATGCTCTTTTTTTAATGGATAGCCGTCAAGATCTCTGCGGCATAGAGAGCTTGATCACACTAAATCAAAATCTTGTTTGCTTCCATGCGATTAAAAAACTCAAATCCACAACGCATGAAACAGGCTATGGATAGAAGCTGTGACTATACATCGTATAGAATTGGAGCATATTAACTCAATTTACTAGGCCTTGCATATTATGAACATAATTTAACGATTGCTCTTTTTAGTTTCCTTCCTCCCTCTTTAGTTAGTAATAGACATAAAAATAAAAATATGCGATTTTGGGTTCATATTTTGAAATATAACGTTCAGTGGAGTTTTTTAAAGAATGTCTTAAAGGCACTGTGAAAATTTATCAAATCAACTACTGGAATGTAAGAAAGTAAAAGGAAGCTTTATAAAAACTATTGAATATCTAAAAGGATAAAGAATATGGATGAATCTCCAATAAGAAAAAACTCAATAGAAGCCAAATTTAACCAAATTCACCAAATTTAATTGGTGTGCGCAAGTGCAGCATCATTCAGGACAAAATTGCGAAGAACAAGATTTATTAAAATACTAATAAAGGGGATTTTATTTGTGGAAGAGTTAAAAATACAAAAATAATAGCAGACAACGATAAGAAATAAGAATCCGGTGGTTGACTTCATCAGAGGCCATTCATCCATGCAGATTCAAAACTGGAATAGGTTTTTCTGTAGAGGAAAAAGACTTTAAGGTCTGATTTAATATCCTCTAAGGCCCTTCTTTTCATACTTTGTTTAAAGGACTGTTTTTAACTTCTTCTTTGTGGATAAATGTTTTTCTTTCCAATACATTCCGGAATGGATTCAGACCTACAGAAAACCTATTCCAGTTTTGAATCTGTATGGATGAATGGCCTCTGATGAAGTCATCCCACCGGATTCTTACTTCTTATCGTTGTCTGCTATTATTTTTGTATTTTTAGCTCTTCCACAAATAAAATTCCGTTTATTAGTATTTTTATTTATTTTATAAAAACTATCCTACTCTCTACATTAGTCCATATTGAAACAGCCCCTAAATTTTTCCCCCTGTATATCTCCAGTTGTTTAGTGTTGAATTGCTTTACATTTCATATTCGGTTTGTTTTTAATTAGAAGAATCGCTTAAGAGAAGAAAAAAAATGAAGGATATTATTGGAAAAATTGAAAGTCATATAAGAATAAATATGAAGACGATCCTTTATGGAAAACAATTTACAGGCATTTAAAGAGGAAGAATTACTAATTAAAATGACGCATTTCCTCGAATTTAATGTTTGCAGATTGTAAGAAATAAAAAAAATATTCGGATATCTTTTTGACATACTCTAGAGCAGCGGTTCCCAGCCTTTTTGTTCTGCGGACCACCTTTTGTGTAAAAAATATTTTGAGGCCCACTAAATAAATATGCAAGTAAAACAATTCAAACACACACATACATTGCAACTTAATTTTTTAACTTTCTTTAATTATTTTTAAATATACCTCATTTTTAATTACTTCTACTTCCATCGTAATAAGCGCATTTCTACTTTCACTTCGAGTCACGAGTCTTTCCGGGAAAATCCCCTTTCTTCGGGGAATTTAAACTTTCTGCGAAATTCTATCTGCTCTTTTGGATCACAACATGTAAGCTGACAACAATAGCTCGCCGCTTCGAGCGTTATCTCTTTAATTCTGGTCATGGATATTCTTAAACTATGATTCCTTAACATATAGAAAAGTAATCTACATTATTTTCTACAATGGAATAAATGGATTGAATCATCAAATGTCTTTTTCTTTACCCAGATGCTCTACACTTCACCTTAATAATGATGTTTCATATATATATATATATATATATATATTTGCACGTATATGTCTGTAATTAGTAAAGCTTACTGTAACAAGATTACAAATATATCATTTTATAAAGCTGAAAACGAGTGAAGACTCTTGAAGTTCCCCTGACTTCAACCCTTGTACGCTATTAATACGCTAGTACGCCCACTAATACGCTATTCGAGGCCCACAAGTGGGCCGCGGCCCATGGGTTGGGAACCGCTGCTCTAGAGTACAGCAATCTCAATTCTAGGTTATTATTTCGAAAACTTCAAAATTCAACAAAACTCTTTAGAGAGCTATCTTCTTTTTCTTTGTTCCTTTTTAGACGTGTAAAGCTTATTACTGAAGGTGTGACTGAAATATATTTTCATAATATTTTTTTAATTTTAACCGACATTCATATACAAATCTATAGGTAGAGGATTTTAATATGCTATTTCAGGAGCCATTCAGTATTACAGTGACTTCATTTAGACTGAAATTCAAATAATGACCAATCTTCCTGCTATCTCACAAAAAGAAATCAACCATGTGGTATTATTTGGACTTCATTACCAATTAACTATTGAACAATGTTGTCCCGTTACAACTGAATATGAATAATAATTATCCCATTAAAATGCTTGCCAGCTAATGTTTTTACACCAGTGTCTTATAAGATTCTCTTCATCATTCCGGTTTGTAAATGCTTTATATATGCACTTTTTAACATAAGATTTGAAACCAAAAGGTTGAGTCGGCTGCTCTGGATATTGAAGAGAATGAATGAAGAAATGAAAATTTTATCACTTCTTATTAATGAACTTCATTATTTGAGACTGCTTCTTAGAACTTTCGAACTGGTAAAGATCCTGATTATTTATTTCAAAATTATTCAGTCATTTAACTTCTTTTGATGGACTTTAAAGCACAAAAAATTACTTTCGTTTTTAACAAAACAGCGAAAAAATTTCCTGAAGTTCTTCAAATTCATACTATGCATCCAATTTTGAATTCGTACAAATTAGCTGGACTTTAGTCTTTGTAAAGATTTTTCCAGATTTTGCCAGGCTGCTCCAAATAAATTCTTTAGTTATTTAGAAATGTGCTACTTTGAATAATTTTAAGTTACAATATCACGAAAAAATTTTGGCACCTTTCTTTTAGGGTATTATCAAAATTTCTGATCTGATTGAAGTTTATAGTTGCATTGCTTTGACTTTTTCTGCAAACAGTTTTTGCAGTTAGAATTTTAATTATTTTCTGTTTCTCTAAAGAACATACTATATATATTTTTATATATATTAATATATTATAATGAAGTAGGAAATATTGAATTATTATGAAAAAAGCAAGTCACAATTATGAAATGCTATTTTGTTTCATATTTTTGAAATGATATTAAATTGCATTTCTTATTTTCATTTCCATTTTTTTACAAACTACGCACTGAAAATTGCTTCTTTCTCTCACCCCTATATTTGAATGAGTAAACAGAAATGATGACACACGGTTATCTTATCTACAGAAAATAGTGTTAAATAATTCTATGAGATTTACTTTCATTCTTCAAAGAAAGAAATTTCTTTTTTTAAACCAAGGGAGAAGGGGCCTGTGGATTTCATCACACATGGAATATATTCTAATATAGGCAACTGAGGATATATTTTACCGTAGAGAATAATGTTCAATGGCGTAACATCCAGTTCTTTGATGAGTTGTTAATGGAATATAAGACTATTATCTTGAGTTCACTGGTTTTCTGATTGATTGCTTTCTAATTTTTTTTATTCTCAGACCTTGCATTCAATGAGTGGCATTTAGACTTAACCAAACAAAGCAAGAATTTGGTCAACATTAATAAAAAACGTTCACCTGCTAGAATAACTTTTGATATGTTATAAATATAAATTAACGATTTAATTCATTCCCAAATTTGAGTTTTAAATATTTAGGGGAAAGTAAGGTAAAGCCGGATAGCTAAGACTCGAAGCCAGTTGGAGCTAAACTATTAGACATAGAGTTTGTGAAATTTTATTAAAATATTCATTGTTTAATGGAGTTCAATATATCATTCTTGAAAAATCATAGATTTATTAATTTTTTATAAATGATTTTTTTAATAAAGAAAGTAAAACTACCCGGTTTTACGCCACTAGTGGTGTATACCCGGGTACATATGTTATCATTATGGGAAATGAGAAAAACTAGATTTTCAGTGGAAAATTAGCAGACAGTTTTATTTTATTTCAAAATTTAACAATATTACTGACAAAATTCACATGTAAAACAGTTGTCTTCTTCCATTGCGCCACTGCAACTTTCGTGGGTCGAGCTAAGATAGTTTCTACATTGGATCCATCCTTTACATTTATTAAAATTAGAAAATGCAGCTCTAAAATATAAACAATTAACGTCTGATATGTTTTAAACGTCTTCAGAGAAAAAACCGGGCCAGACGATCATCAATACTGTCTGCTCCGGTCTTGCGCCTCTTGGAGTATCCGGTTTTTTCCGAGTGCAGTGGTTATTTGTCACAGAATTTATAACATTTTTTTCATTTAATATATGCAAATACTGCTTTTTCAATTCACTAGAGAAAAAAGAGAAAAAATTGACGGTTCAATGAAAAATTCTTTGGACGCGCGTCCTTTAAGTTGAAACTTAACAATCAATAGAGCTATAAAATAATTTAAAAGCAAGTGGTGATAGACTATTATTTGATTGACTACTTCCACTTACAGATTTGGTTTCATTCTCTAAAAATGTATTTTAATAAAATTCATACTTATCAAAGACACACATGCCAAAAAGAGCAATTTTTTTATATTCTTTAATTTTTACTTAACAAAATGAAAATTAATGACAAATTAGATTCATTAAAGCAGCTTCATAATGATATGTTACTGTAAAAATGTAATAAAAATAATTTAAATGATTTCATTGATTTCAGATTTGTTTCAAAGCGTATTTTTCTCAGCATAAAATTTAATTCAAATCCTGAAATTTGATGCAAAATCATAACGCTCTTTATCGAACTATTGAACTTTGCTTAGCATATATTATAATAATTAATTATATGTTAAATTATAAACAGATGACCCTGAAGCATGAAAAGATAACAAATTACAGTAAAAAATGGTTCAATTTTTTTTTTACCATTAGCAATTATAGAAGATACAATTTCTTTTCTTGTCACTGACCGATGTCGAGGATCTAATTAGGATGAGTGAATAAAATAGAGTACGAAAATTAATTGATAATTTTCTCGCTCGAATATTATTGTTGGAAAATATTTTATGATTGGAAGCTGGTATGGCTGCCAAGATTGTCTCATATTCACGTGTTAATGATTCTGATTTTTGTTTCCTGAAGAAACACGTGACAATGTGAGATGCAGATTTTTGTATAATGCAAAGATTAACTCTATTCAGTACTCTCAGTTTTGCAACGTTTGCAAAGTTACAAAGGTATCGAATTAGAGTAGTAAGTATTAGAATTAGTAAGAATTAATGTAACTTATTGTAAGAAAATATTAGATTCTATTGTTAATCTTAATTGGTTTATATTATTAAAGGAAAATACTAGTTCAATATTCAGTCACTAAAAAGGTTTCAAAATACATCTTTTTCCTTTTAATCGAAGTTAAACTCATTGTAGCTTATTACAAATAGACTAAAAATGAACAAAAATACCCAGTGCAATATTAAAATAAGACTTAGAGCAATTCTATAAATTTCTGTAATTTATAAGACGATCGATCAACAAAAAAATAATTACTGAAATGAATTACTAAAACAATGGGTTCAAACGATGCAAAGTTCTTTTGCGAAGAGTGGAAACTAGAAATTAAAATTTCGAGTTCTCTAAGTCGATAAAATCAAATTTGTCTTAAGAAATTTAAATAAATTTCATTAAACGGAATTATATTCAATTTAGTCATCAAATTTACAAAGGTATCGAATTAGAAAAGTTGCCGCCAAAAATAAGTAAAGTAAGAATTAATGTGACTTATTTTAAGAAAATATTAGATTCTATAGAATAGCATAGAAGTATACGTGGCAGGCAACGGTTATTAAACTAAGAATTCATTGCAATCAACTCGTAAACAAACGAAACGAAACTTTAGTCTCAGTCATAATAAGGCTTTCTTCAACTAAAATTGGCCATAACTGTTTGCATTTTACTGCAAATGCAGTATTGAACGTTTGATTTTAAGACAGTCAGCACGTAAACAACGAAACGAAGATTGAATTACAGTGGTAGTAAGACTTTCTTTAACTGAAATTCGGCCTTAACTGTTTGCATTTTACTGAAAATACGTTATCGAACGTTTGACCTTCAGAAAAAGTATCACAAAAGTTTGCATTCATGTTGTTTTTCGTTAAAGAGAAAGAAAAGGTTTTCAAATGGTGGAGCTACTGCAAGCGGTTTAGTTTTTCCTACGAAGTTACTGCTTGGCAGCTTAACCCTACACTTGCAATGATTCATAAGTGTAACATTACTTTTTTTTTTATCTTTCTCAATCAATTTTAAGTAATTTACTAATTGATTAATATAGTTATTCGCTTATTACAATTTCGACTTTAAGAAGGAAAGTTTCTTTAGTATAAAAGTTTTGTTTAAATAGTTGTTGTTATAATTGATTAAATTAATTTAAAACTAATCTCAAAATTCAATTTTTTAATTATTTTTTTCCTTCATCACGCCCAATTAAATAGATTTACATAATAATATTTGATGAAAAATAAAAAGTAATGTAGCGCAGGGTTCAATTAAATGTTTATTTATTTATTTTTTACTTTTACAATCACACTAAATATTTCCGTAATCATTTTTTATTTAACCAAGTTATTTATCAATGTGAAGATACGAGGAAAATTTCACATACTTAGATAAGAATGTTAACGATTTTACTGCACATACATGTCCTATTCGTCGTCTTCCAGAGAAAAAGGAACCATGATTTTCTGTATTTAAACCCTATGAGCACTATACACCCTATGATTATAAGCATAATTTTTCTTGCAGTTGGCAGTTACTCCTGACATGTTTTCTACCTTGTAATTAAAAATTGGCCATTGGCCAATTCTTTCTCTTTAACGACATTTCGTTCTATAAGAACTTTACTTTTTCTAAAATTAAAAATTTCATTTCATTTTGAAACGGAGAGCAAACATTTTCATAATATTGAATATTCTGCACAGCACTTCAGATGGTGGATATTCAGGTTGGTTAGAATAAAGATAATTTCAGAGCACTGTATTTCAGAATATGTGAAAACGAATGATGGAGAAAAGGAAATAAACATTTGGTAAAATTGTCCATTTGTTACCTTAGAACTCTATCTTGCATATATTAATTAAATTGACAAATGGATGTTTATGACATTTGTTATTATCTATTTCCGTCTTGTACCACTTACAAATCTTAATTAACATGCATTACGAATGTGATTGAATCATTGTACAGTGACGTTTGAATTAAGTTCACACTAGGAATTGTCCATCTATCTTCTCCTATCATTCAATTTCGAAACTTTTACAAGTAAGTAAGGTAAAGAATTCTAAAAAGTAGTCTATTTTATCAGAAGTTTATTTTATTGTAAATTTTATTTCCCGTTTTAATCGTCCAAAAATTCGATCTCGCGATTTTGATGAATCTCTACAGTTCAGACATCCCGAAACGGAAAACACTATTTTTGGAATTATGTCTGTCTGTCGGTCTGTGAACACTATAACTCAAAAACTCAACCAGCTAGGGGCATGAAATTTGGTACGAGGCCTTTATCCCTAAAATTTCAAATTTCTGTCAAATTTTGGACGAAATCCATCTGCAAAAATATTGCCAGTTTGCCCGTTCCTTTTCATGTGAATTCGATAACTCAAAAATTCAAATAGCTTGATGAATAAAATTTTGTATGTGTGTTTATGATTAGAATTGTAGGAATGTATCAAATTTCGGAGTAAATCTCTCAAAGTGTTGACCGTCTGTTGGTCTGTATGAAACGATATTTCAAGACATGTTGAGTACCGGTCTATCCAAGGAAGATGCAGTCGTTGTAGAACGAACAGTTTATTTTAACTTTAGACATACTTAGATAAAATTAGGTGGATTGTTAAAAATATATTAATCTTGCAGCAATAATTCTAAAACTCCTCCATGGCCGCGAGGGAAATCTTACGAGCAAAGCACGCGTCGTACTAGGAAGAGTTATATGGTTAAAGAGAGGGTGTTACAAACACTCGGAGAGCTTAAATAGTTTAGAAACGGGAAGACTACCGAATTTGAGGCTCGAGAAATACTACGACTCTTGGGAGTCTAAGTTATAGTAGAATTTCGTTTATCTAAGATTGAAGTAAAAGTAATGCGTTTATAATTAAAAAATAGGTAGCGTTAAAAAGGATTTAATTTAAAGAAGGTTAAAAATTTAAACAATTGCATGTATATTAGCGTGTGTGTGAACGCGATAACTCAAGAACGCTGCTATTCGGACTAATGAAATTCTTTATATGATATTGTCACTAAAGTTGTTGATCTGCATTAAATTTTGGACTAAATCTATAGGAAAAAACACCCAAAATCCATATACGGTTTTCTTCACTATACAATGAAGCACAAAACGCGCCATATTGTGTTAGTATATGAGGAAGTCGAGGGGAGAACACTCCTGCTGGTTTTCCCTGTAAGTCGTTTCATGATGTTCCGAAACCACCAACCAATTTGAAGTTCTCATGAGAGTTGATTTGTTTCTGGACAGTGTTCTGAACAGAGATAGTTTGATGCACTTTTCCCAACATATTTCATCTCTCGAAACACGTGAAAATGAGAGTAAAATTAGCAAAAAAAAAAAAAAAAGAAGAAAAAAAGAAACATAATGGAAACTTTTCAAACTTTGATTATACTAGACAATCGCAATTACAGTGATGAAACAACGAAAGTTTTGTTAATGGAAGTCCGAAATTTGTCTGTTATTATTATAGTTTTTTGTACAGAAGTTTGACTGTTATCTTTTTGTTATTTCAGATGATGAACTCCCGTTTTGGCGGTTCTCCCTTAGGTGGGAGGAGACGGGAAGTTGCAGTAACGGATTCCGGAGCATCGAGACCAGAGATCCAGCAGAAGACGATGTGCGGGCAAGTTAGAAAGCTCTTAGACTTCATCAGGTCAGAATTCATTCTATGAAATATACGAGACTTTGAGACATTTCTGAGTTAATAAGAAAAAATCTTAAAACAAAACTAAAGTGTTAGTTTTCAAACGAATGTCTGTTTCATGCCCCATCCAATAAAATCGCAATATCCATTATAGCCAATGACAACTCAAGCTTATGAAGACAACAACACCGTTTTTCGAAATAATACGTCTTTTGAAGTAATTTCTGTGTCTCTCAAGGCTATAGAAACGTCCCATAAAATATTTAAAAAATTAGATATAAGTGCTTAAAGGACCAAATTATTTTTAATTGTCTTATAAAGCAATTATTACTTCGTTAAACAATCCTTATTCAACAACATAGAACGAATTAACTCGGGTCATGTCCTTAAGCGTTTAAGCGAAAACTGTCGTTTTAAAGGAAAAGTTTCATTAACAGAATACCGATTACTGGCATTTAAAACTAAGTTCTATTTAGATATATTAATTACCATATAAACATTAGGATCGTTTTCATAACCGTTTAATTGGTCATAACAAGACACTGTGCGGCTTTCCGCGTACTTTCAACATGATTTATCTCTGACTACAATAAAATATCATTTTTAACACTTTTACAGTACGTATTTCTACAATCTTGTTGAAATATGACGCAAAAATATGTCTATTTTTTAAGATATAAATACGAAATAAGAAAAGATTTAAATAGTTAAAATACAAAAAAAACAAAAATAATAACAAACAACGAGGAGGAATAAGAATCCGGTGGATGACGTCATCAGAGACCATTCATTCATGCAGATTCAAAATCAGAATAGGTTTTCTGTAGAGGAAAAAGACTTTAAGGTCTAAATTTAATTTGAATTTTCCTCTAAGGCCTGATTTTTTAATTTTGTTAGTTATCTTTCAGAATCTATTTAAATCTCTGTCTGGGTCTCCAATTTTTCCGGGTTGTTGGATTGAGAAAACGTTTCACCTCTTCAAGTTGACTTTGGAAAATCGCTTTTTCTTTTTCCATTCCACTATTTAAGAGGTAAGACATTTTCAGACTATGTTTAAAAGACTGTTTTGAATTTCTTCTTTGTGGATAAATGTTTTTCTTTCCAATTTATTCCGCAATGGGTTCAGGCCTTAGAAAAAAATTCGAATTAAATTTAGACTTTAAAGTCTTTTTCCTTTACCGAAAACCTATTCTGATTTTGAATCTGCATGAATGAATGGCCTCTGATGACGTCATCCACCGGATTTTTATTCCTCCTCGTTGTTTGTCATTATTTTTGTATTTTTTGTATTTTTAACTTTTTCACAATTAAATCTTCTCTTATTTCATATTTATATCTTTGTATTTCGCAATTTTTCCGGGATGATGCAGAACTTGGGCACACCAAATAAATTGCTTCTATTATTGTTGTTTTGTCTTTTTTAGATATTCCATTCGATTTTTTAAGCATTGGATAAAGTTTACATTTAATTGTACGTCACACACTGACAAATCTGTTTGCCCTTCTTGTGCCTCCACCCTTAAAAAAATTGAAACACTATTTTCTATAATTTAATTTTTATTTCAACATTTCAATTCACTGACATATTTACATTCTCGAAAAGATTTTAAAATTCTTTTTAATACGCTTTTATTTCACCTTTTTTGCTTCCTGTGCTCAGGAATGTTACCTTTCAAGATAATGAGTGTTATCCCTGATATTTTTTTCATTTGAAACAGTGTTCAACAAAATTTTTTTCTTGATTGCCTAAAGTGTGGCGGGAAAAGGGGAGGGGGAATTTGATTCTAATTCTTCATTTATTGATGGTTTATTTTGGAAAAGCATATTTTTTATAATGGCATGAGCATTTTCTGGTTTATTTTTAATTATTTATTTAAATATGCGCGTTCTAATTTTTAAAATTGTACAATTAGTATTTGAACAGAAATTAATGCAGGAAAAAATTTTAAATGGAATAGAATATTCAGTTTTTTAAAAATTAAAATTCTGTTACAGTCTTGAAAGTTATAATATCAATTCTGATATTATAACTTTTTTAGATTTTATTTAGCTTTCAAAGAAATAAATATGAATTCAAATCCTATTTTTTAAACAGTTCTAAGATTTTAATCGCATTAAAATTAAAGTCTTTTATAAGATATATCGTGAAATATATTTATATGGGATTTTAAACAAAGAAACAACGACTGAAATAAAAACCTTCCTCAAAATTTTCTGCACAAATAACCACACTGTTGCCATAAGACTTGACATAGCAATGACAGTAAAGGAATAACAAAATTAATTAAAATTTTTTTCGTTGAAGTTTATATTTGTTCTATAAAATTGTCTTAAGAGCTGTATTACCCGTTTTACAGTTTAATTTACTGAATAGCGTATATGAGATTCATTGTGAATTTGAAACTCCCGAAAGGTCTATGACCATTTCAGCAATCTAAGTTTTACTTTAACATTAAATATTATTCTTAATAAGACATTTCGTTTCTTTAGAGAAGGCTTCTATCAATGATGTGGTATGGAAGCAATGATGACATCTTCATTCTGACACGTTTCATAATTATGAATGTAGTTGTTTTAGAATAACTCAAATCCAGAGGAAGAAGAATTTGATCTAACAAATCAAATAATATGTACCGCTTAATTTCCAACTAATTAGCACATTTTCTCACTTTTAGATTCTAAACCTTAACATCTTATTATAAATATATTTTATTCATATTTCGTGTTCTCGTGATATGTCTGAAATACACGCAATTAGCGCAATCACATTTCTACTGTAAATGCTATGTTTGCCGAAAGATTGAGTAGATTCATGAATATCACGTGCAATTGTATTGAACTTGCAATTAGTCCTAGAGGTTTAACACATTATAGAAGTTAATTTTGTTCCTACGAGATGCTTATAATTTTTCCTGGACGTTTCTCGATTTTAATATTATGCATTTTTATCTTTTATTGTAGTAGTTACAAGAAAAAAATTATTTGTGTTAGATGTCTTTAATATTCTTCTATCTTTAATATTTATCTGTCTTTCATATTTCCATCTTTAAACAGTGTAGATTCCGGTATTCAAGAATATATATATACATATACCTTGACCTGGAATGATACATTTGTTGGTTTCTGCTAAAATTATGCATTTTTAACTTCTCACCTTTTTGTAATATATAACTGATTCTGCTTCAACTAAGTGGAATTTTTATTATTTCCACATTTCCCAGGAATTTGATTTTTATATATATATATTAATACATATTTTTTTTATTATTATTATAATGTGATGACATTTGAATTTAATTTTATGATAACAGGCCCATGGGTTAAAGTGGAGGAGTCCTTGGGTCTAATTCACGTACCCGAAAAATGCAACACAAAAAACAAATAAAGATCCATCTAGTATCTCTATATATAAAGATTTGATATACACTAAAACTGGCCCACAAAATGCAATTTTAAAGATAATAAACCTTTATTTCACCATTTTAAAAAATACAGAATAATATTTTTATTATCGAAGTAAAAATTAGCATTAATTTTGAAAGGTTTTTAAACCTTTTGTATAGGTCTTTTTATCATGATTTTTTTTAATTCTGTATTGTTATCTACGGAAAATTGATGCCCCTGCTATAAGAAATCTTTCTATTTAAAGAAACAAAATTTTCGACCATTCAAATATATTGCACTAATACTAATATCAGTAATAAGTATATATGTATGGTATCTCGAAATACTATGGAATTTCATCCCAAGCCATATTGATGGTAGCCCTTGTCTTGAAATTTCGCTTAATGAAAACTCCGCCCACCGACGCAAAATGCTGTTGATTCGATTATTTGGAGAGAAGGCGTGGCAATGCGCATTTCCAGATGAGCACAATGTAGCATAATTCTTCACTAAGTTTTATCGATGGAGTTTGAAGGAATGAACTAGGCGAATTGCTCTCTCTAGGATTTGTTGTGAAGTTTAAGAAAGTGGGCGTTGCTAAGGGTTTCTTTTAAAGACCAATGAATAAGCCTTCTTTTAAAACTTAACGAGGTATCAGGTAATGACGTCGATACGATTTCATGAATGAAAAGCCTTTTCTTTATAAATGCCATACCGAACAGATGATGAACGATGATAAGATTCCATAGTATGAGTATTTCATAGTTCATGACGTCATTCTCCTTGTAACCAATAGCGAAGCAGCTTCCAGTTTAGAATATGGGAGTTGTTTTAAATGCCTAACTTCTATCATAAGGGTAATCGATTTTTATATTCGGTATGTAGTTCTATTGATCACTGTGCAGCTTGATTAGAAATTAGGTCTTATAAAGTCCGCTTTTGGTCACGAAAACCTGCATTTTTATGAACTTGCAGAATCAGTTAAAATCCTTTTGTTTTGAATAACAAGAAACGTTCGTATTCTCCGAACCCTCCAACATAATACGTTAATAATATACATTTAAAACGTTCATATTCTCCCTAGACTAGAAAACAGCTCGATGAAGATGAAAAATCACGCGAGTTGATATTAGATATTCATTATTAAAATTTATGGCATTTTAAAGTATTTTCATTGATAATTTCAGCATTTGGTTGTGCTTTAAAATCCACAATAGAATTGAATCTTCGAACTTTTTTTCCGTTTTGAAAGGACTGAGTAGATTTCCATCCCGTATTTGCAAGTTTCACATCTCATCTTTTACATAACTTTTTGTCATACGAATTTATTTGAGCTCCTAATTACATGATACATCCTAAATAGGACATTTATTTTACATTATGTATAGTTAGATGTAACAATTTTTTTTCAGTACTAATGCTATGTATAAAACTAGTTGTAAACTACTACACATATTACTAGTTTATCAAAGGTACTTATATAATTCTGAATTATATCTTGCAGTTTTATTATTATTAGAAGAATGCTCCTGATATCTCGTGTTTGCTTAGTTTGCTTGAATAATGAGAAACTAAGATTCACAAAATAGTTTGATTCTTCAGATATAATATCACCGTCCATTAAAACTAAAAGTATAAATAAATCATTTCATTTTTTAACATCTCCCTATTGTATATAATATATTCTTATTGTTCAACATTTCTGTAGCATTACAAATTAAATATTTCGTGTGTTGTTAAATGTACAAATAGTAAAAAAATGGATAAATAAATAAAGTACAGAGATGTTATAAAATTATTGATATAAATATGATAATTAGAAAATTCTGTGAAATATTCCACTCACATGTTTTATTTCATGCAAGTGTACTTATGACCCTAGCATTGTTTTAATGGACTGTTGACATTTCCGATCTATTAATGGGAATCAAATGGAAAGATTATTCAAAATAAAATATTTAAGGGTAGTTTCTTTTCAGTAGCCATTTGGAGGTTCTTAAGCATTCAACACCCCCACGGTTTAAAAAAAAGTATATGGAAATTTTTTCCCCATATAATTGAATATAATTAAGAAAAAATAAAAATCTTGTTTTTTTTACATTTCCATAAAAAATTAAAATTATTATAAAATGCTCAGTATTAAGAAATGTAAGGTTCTTGCTGTTAACAGTCACAAGATTTTAAAAGTATTCTTATCAATGAAACTAGGCATTATAGTTAAATGGTGCTTTGATCCTTTGATTTTTGAATAGTTGCAAAATGCAATGATTAAAGACAATATTCTGTAAACGAGAATACAACAAACAAATACAACTCTGACAAATGTATAATACTAAACATAATAACACTGATAACATTTGATAAAGATACGCACTATCTTGATATGAAAGGTTTAATAAATAATAATTTGCTGTCGAATATATTTTCTTACTTTTAGCATTTTCATAAAAATTGCTTTTTCAATGTTTTATGAGATAGCATCCATGACACAATTTTAAGAGAAAATACAGAGAAAAAAATCAAAAGTTGCAATTATTGTGGATGAATTGCAATCATGTTTTGAAATTCAAAAACAGAACAAAACAAAATTGCAACTGCATTTTGCATACGCAAAGATCTTTGAATTTTCATTTTGAAAAAGCAGATTCGTGTATTTAGGATTTAAAATCATAAAAATATTTTGAACGTTAAAAGACATTTTCCCATTATATTTTATTGAGTAGTCATGCTGTGATTTACTGCAAAAAATCTTTTTGCTCTAAAATCTTTTATGATTTCAAGTCTAAGACCTCAAACTGTCGGTTTATTTGAAAATAAAGTTAAAGATGCTTGTTAATTATATAAGAATGCGAGAAATTTAAAAAACCAGTTGCATATATTTTCATGAATTCGCTGTGAAAGTTCAATTTAAAGAGAGACGATTGCAGAAAGTGGAATACGATACAGTCTAGTTCAAATTTGGTTAGTAATTATATCCACATTATGCTGCCGATGTCATATTTATATTTTCTTTATTAAGTCTTGTAATGAATGAAATTTCAGAACAATATATGATGTATCGATCTTTTCTATATTGTCTGTCACAGTAGAACATAATAAAGACATTTAATTATAAGAAATTAATAATTCCAAGCCTACAAAAATGCTTCTATTAGAAAACAAAATTATATAACCAAATTAAGCCAATGAAAATACTGAAAATAAAATTAAAAAAAATTAAAATTTTTCACAGTTCTTTTAGATTAAGAGAAGTAAATAAACTCTGTCCATTTCATTACGACACGACGTCTTTAAACCTTCTCTTACGGTACAGATACTGAATCAGAATAATTTTTTCCTGCATATGGTCTGGTACAAATGATATACTACTAAATTTGTAGAATTTCACTTCACCCCGCGGAACCACAATTTATCTGTTTTCTAACGCCCAGCAGATAGTTTTACTCTTTTGTTTTTATTACGTATGATGGCTAGATTTATTTCAAATGAGAAAATAAATGAATAGGTTAAAAGGTGTGGTAATGTTCCCTTGATGTAAAGGCGGAAAAAGAGGAGTAATTTCCTGTTTCTCTATAAGAATGCTCATTTAAAAAATATTTTTAAAGATATTTTCTGATTCTATCCCCGCCTAATCTGAAGACTGTAGTTAAGTTTCAAATGGGTTAATTTTTCCGTAAAGTGTGAGCAGAGTATACAGATTTGAAGATATGCAGTGATTTGATATCATGCATATATGTTTTTAATTATAGTGGTTATGTAGTTTGTTTTTAAACTATATGCTTAAAACTGATCGCTGATTGAAAAAAACCACCTAAGTTAATAATATAAAATTGTTGAGGGCTTAAAAAAACTGATTAATTTTCTCAAATCAATCATTACAATTTTTTTCTTGGTAGAGTTTATTAATTAACAATGTGATTTAACTTGAGCAGTTAATATATTAAAGTGATCAAGGGAAGCCAAAGTAAATTTAAAATTTTTAACTTAGGCTGTTTCTAAACTCAGTGAGAATTTTCCTGCAGCGAATAAAGAGATGAACACGGAAAATAATTATGAATGGTCACGGAAAAAATTTATTTATCATATTGATACATTGAGCATAAAACAAGAAAGAAAAAATGATTTTCAGCATATTTTAATGTTAATGATTTATCATAATAAAAGAAATTTTAAAAATTTCATCTTCTTCGTTGTGCACTTCCTCCAACGTCGAAATCCGTTGTAAAAGGCGATGTGTTCTTCGTCAACATCAGTTTTTAACTGCTTTAAGTTGTCCTTTTTCTTTCTCTTGGTGGGATCTTTTTCTGCAGGGTAGGCTTTCTTTTCAGGTATTTGTATTTTCGCTGCTTGAGATTCTTTCTAAACGAAAGTTATGCTTTATTAACCCGTTCATGAACTCTTGAACCGTGACTACATTCTTAACTTCTGGTTTCTAAGCAAAGAATCGGTATTGTGAATGTAAAAACTTTTTCCCATGTATTACGGTACTTGCATACCGTGAGACTGAACAGAAAGAAAAAATATTAATAATATTTTGTCCAAAAATATTTATAATCCAGGATCTCGTTAGGAAGCAAACTATCTGTGGTGAATCTGTTGCTTGCCTCGATCACAATAGTTTCGTACTCTTGAGGAATGTACATTCTGTCATATTTCTTCATTTTTTCTTTATTGCTCCAAAATTCTTGTAATTGTTACATGAAAAGAACTAATATAAAATAATTATAATATTAATACAGCCACAAAGGCAAACCACGTCAAACAGGAAGCAAACGAAAGGAAGCCTTCTTTCAGGGCTATCAGAACATTCATTGTTGCCACCTGCGTTTGTAATAGAAACAACACAAGTCAGGAAAAAAAGAATTTGGAAGCCCTTCTAGGAGTGCGCCATTTGTTTTGTCTTGACCGAATCAGATCGGCAATAGTTCTAGACCATCTTTTGATGGGAATTTTTCTTTCTTTTTTGATTACGGATTGAAAAGAACTTTGTAATGAATAGGGGACCTTTGTAACTGAAAATCCCAAACCCTCCTTTTTCAAATCAAAAACAAGTCAGAGACTCGTGCGCTTTCTGCACCAATTCACGGTCTTTCACTCCGGCAATGAGAATTTCTAACAGCCAGTATCATGTTGTTTCTTATCTCATTGTTTAAATACCCATTTATAATGTGAAAACAGCATAAACGCATTTTTGAAAAAAAATTGACGAGGTTTCTGCAATCAGCGATTCAACTATTGATCCTTTTCTAAGTTTTGAATCAAAATGATAGGGCATTATTTGCTCAGAATAAGATTTTTTGAGACAGTTAAGCAGTGATTCTCCCCACTGAATGTGTAAAACTTCATAATTTTGATAAAATGAAATAATTGGTGTGATAATTCAAGTTTTCTTAAATGTTTTGCCGCAGACCGGTTTTTTTAAAAATAATTTTGACCGACAAACCTTGTTTTGAAAATTTAGATTGCTGTATTTCCGTGGTTATTCTCCTTAAGCTATGCGTAATATTACGATTTTTTATTATTCGTGATATAACTTGTGTAGTTTAAGATTATCTTGATGTTACTGACAATCACGTAGTTTTAAGAGTTTAAAAATTTAAAAAAAGCGTTTACCTCTGGAATATCTGGTCTAGACGCGCGAATTATCAGCCATGCTCGATTATACTAGAAGTCACAAGTTAGTTAAAAAGGGGGGCATTGAATATTGCTTAAGAGTTGAGTAATCAAATTAGATTATGCTAGTAGAAATTACGAATTGGGAAAAATATGCATCAAAGATATCAGATAGTATCATTGTCATCACATTGCAACACAGAAACAAATAAATCTCGCAATCTGGTATAGTTAGGGTTTATGACGTGATTTGATCAAAAAGAGACTTTTGTTAGTGACTGTCCCACGTCACTGCTTAAATAACCATATGGTTATAGTTGCAGGGGCATGGAGTGGTGTTATGTTATGTTAGTGACTGTCAAACACAAATATAAGTGCAGAGAAAAAGATTTGCAACGATTATTCTAATCGTTTGGTACCTTTTATCTTTGTGTTTTGTATGTTTTCTTTGACAGTCTTGCAAAATTGTTTTGACGCAAAGGTTACGCCAGTTGACGTCGAAATAAAAAAAAGGTAACTGGCAAGAATGATTATTTCTGTACAAAAGTAAGATCAACGCGTATGCATATTAAAGACAGTATTCTTATAAAAATAATAAATTTTTTAAGTAAATTAATATTGTTATAATATAATAATAATAATATATATAAAATAATATATATAATAATATTAAGTAAATTAGTATTGAGTTTTCTCATTATTTGACTTGAAATTTTTCCATCTTTCGATTACAAATATTTAGCTCAAAGCAGGCATAGAAATTTACCTTGAAAACAAGTATTTGATTAAAATTAATTGAAAATTACAATTTGCACATTAAATTCTGCTTGAATTAACAACTATGAGGAAGAATTTATTTCTTAATGAATATGTAGCAAACCATATCATATTTTTTAATAATTGTCTAGCGATTTTCTAAATGAACATTAAAAACGTTGCATAATTTTTTGTAAACATTTTGATATTTTGTGGCGTTTAATCGAAAAGTCATTGAAGAAATTCAGTCTAATCAATTGAAACATTGTAATTTTCGACATCATTCTTTTTTGTCTGAAAGCCAGTCAAGTTGAATAGCGTATTTTAATTTCTTCCAACTGAAATAGAAATGTTTCTAGTAGTAACCTAAGGTAAATTTTCGACTAATAAATTTTATTATTTTATAAGATTTTTAGAATTGACAGAAGAATAAAATAAGATAAATAAAAATGTGTGTTTATTTTTTAAGTATTGTAATTGTTTTATCGATAATAAATCTCAAATAGATAGTGAAATTTACAAGGGTATTATTTTATTTCAGCTATTTATGTGGAATTCTTGCATTTTATTGTTATATTCTCTCTAAACATATGTAATAAATTTTTTTCAGCCTCGCATTTTAATGTTTAAATTACACCTGATTATTTCCTTCTCTTTTAATAAGAATATCTCAATTCAGTCGTCTGGTTCGTCCAAGCTCTATAAAATGTTAAATTAGCAAACTGTTATGGCTAATGACTGATGAAACTGAATGACTGATTATTCCAGTTATAATCAATATAATCGCAAAAGAGTCACCACCGCCATGCCTTGGCACCGGGGTCATCAGAATGATGATCATGACGACAGTTTCTAGAAACTGAGGGTGGAATCCTAACAGCCATGACCGTCCATAGCCCAACCTCTCATGTAGGAGGTAGGCTCCATCATCGATGAGGGAGTATCTCAGTCCCACACCAATACTATGCCCACCAGGGAAGCGAGAACCCGCTTATTTATCCGGAGACTTCTCATCCACGGAATGGTGGTGCCCCTACACCCGGTAAGGGCGTTATTAATAAAAGCTGGTTACCGCTAGTCGCTATCCATCCTCTGTCTACGTTTTTACTTCAGTGCCGAGAACATGAATCGTAGCGTCACTTGTAGAACAATAATTGTGGGTCCTTGGGAAAAAATTTGCCCCTTTTACTTAAACCATGAACCTTAAAATTTTGTCCTAAAACATTGATCAAGAGAGATAATTTAACCAATAATCTATCATAGTAAATATATCGATGTTTTGAGGATTATTTGGACTATTTCTTTCTACTAATATGAACCCACCCAGCATTCTTACATATGAATATATCATAAAATTTTTTCAGAGATAATTAACTTTTGTCCATTAAATATGTTGATCCATTTATCAGTTAACTTATAATTGGTCCAATTATTAGTAAAAAATTATCCAACTGATAAATTTTAACTCGCTACTGTACAGGAAGATCTGCTAATTTCAAATTTCAAAAGAACGAAAATAACTTTAACAGCAATGTGAAATGTTAGGTGAAAAAATCCTTTATTTTAGCTCTATATTTAATGTTACTAGTTATTTAGTAAGAAAAGCTGAAAAAAATTAGATTCGTGCACGTTTGAAGACGAGTGTAAAAAATTCTGAGCTTCAGCACTATTAGCTGAAACTAAAGGATAGATTTAATCTCGATTGTTGTGACGCGCACTATCTTGACTCTCATTTTGTGATTTCATTGTCTGTATGAGGAATTGTTAGATATTCCCCACTCATTTTAAACTATTGATTTTATATAACATTATTAGCTGTTTAATAAGATGAGTTGAATAAAACAAAAATCAGATTCGTGCCCTTTTGAAGACGAATACAAAATCATCTATCTGAAAAAATCAACTGGTTTTAAGAGTTCTTAGTTGAAACCAAATAACAGATTTAGTCTGGAATGTTGTGACGTGTACTGCCTGGACTTGTTATAAGATCCTGATGTGGGATTTCTTTTGATGTGAGGGATGGAGGCAATAAAAAGACTAAAAAGTGTTCAGTCCCAGCTTTTTATTCAGATTTCTATGGGACACATGGACAATGAAGACATAAAATGATGAAAGGCTATATACATGATGATAAAAAATACAAATTGCTTGCCTGTTCAGTTACATTTGAGCGGTTGCTCAAATATCAAACTATATTGATATTCTAAAACGATATCTTACTGGCAAACCCTAGCCAGTCACTCGCTAAGACCACTTGGTCCGTGCGAACAGAATTACACGCTCTCACATGCGTCAACACTCGACGACTGACAGCACAAAACTCCCCAATATGGCTTCTTCCGCTCCGAGGTGGAACAGGGTTACCAGAATTTTGCGGTGTAGGATTGCGAAACTTTGACGTTCCTTACACGCCCCACCTGACTATAAAATTAGTCCACAGTGGCTGATTTTATAACATTATATATATATATATATATATAACCGAGTTCACGTCAGCACTTTTGAACGTTCCTGTGTGTTCGTGGCGCGTGCTTTTGCATCTGAATCCCGCTACTGTATTGTTTGTCCATTTGGGGGCTTTTGGGTGAGTTTTGACACCTTTTTCCTCAGTTTTGCTTCACATTATTGGTTTTGAAATTGGGTTTCATGTATTTTATTTCAATTAGACATGACCTTTTTACTTGATATTTCTTTGTTTCAAACTATTGATTTTTTTGTTCGGTGTTCCGGGAAAACAAACTCTTTTTAGCATTATTGCTAGAGTTTGTGTTTAGAAAACACAGATAATATGTATACGCTCGTTCGGGATTTCCCTTGCTGATGACGCGTCCCGGACGTTAGCGTTATATTCCGTTTAGTTCTTTTGGTTTTCTTTTATGACGTGGTTTTGATGTTTTCTTTTGTTAATATATATATATATATATATATATAAACCAAAATATTACTTGTTATATATGAACATACAAAAACAAAGTAAGCAAGATATATCCAGAAGCAAATCATGAACTAAAAATTCATTAATTAAGCAATATAACCAAATCTAAAACAAAATCTAGAGAATTGAAAATACTATAAATACCAAGAACAAAAGGTAAGTTTCAACATTTAGATGTTAACATGTAAAAGACTCTGTTACTATCAAAAATATTGAAAAAGGCAATCAAAGTATATAGAATTTTCAACAATTAAGTTAGTTGCTTGGCTGTGGACAAGCATTGGCCAGGTTAAATTAATTTTGCTCTACAAACCATCCCTGTTACTAAAGTTGTTGAAAAAACAGACAGGGTAATTTACCCTAAAATGAAAGAATTTAGAAAGAAAAATCTTACACTAATCCTAACAATAAAACATCACTATATGGAAAGTACTAAAATTAAATATATGTAATACAACAATATATTGCAGTATTATATTGCACTAAAAACAATAAATACATCATTCAATAAATTACACATACTTATTCATTAAGAATTATAGAATCAGTGTCTCTACCCATCCTTACCAGAATTCCAGATTTTTAATATAAATCGCCACTTAGCTTGACTTCACAGATTACTAAAACTAGATTTCTAACTATGATTCAACATAAATTGACCAAATAATATAATTAATTTTGAAATTAAAGAATTAGTATGATATCTATATTAAAAATCCCAAAACCTGTTAAAAATGTAATACAATTATTTATCTAAATTTTATAAAAAAGAATATTTGAATATTAGTAATCCATTCTAGTTTTAAGGAATATTTCAATTTAAAAATCCTGGCGCCATCTATTTAGTAAATCTGAAATTAATAAATCAATAACCAAAATGAATAAAATTACACATTACAAGTAATATAAGAAAAACACAAGCCTACAAACAAAGAACTATAAATATTCCATTAATTACCAATATGAATGTTTCATTCTAAGTAACCTAAACATTTCTTATCTATATAGACTCTTAAAAAACTTTTTGGCATTCCATATATCAATGCAAAACTGTAACAATTTTTTATGTTCTTAATTCTATTATCAATGTCTGTTACCAAATTAATATTACTAATAATATAATTTTTCACTAAATTCTTGAAGACCGAAATGCTAAGATTACTATCCCAAGAAGGAAATTTATTAATTTGAAAATTAAATGTATTTCTTTTATCAAAGATATCTGTCACTATTTTATTATCTATAATTTTTATATCTAGATCTAGAAATTCTGCAGCTAATTCATTATCATTAGTTTTTTATTAGTTTTAAATAGTCAGGCTAGAAGTTAATTTGTGGCTTAAGGTCTATTTCTTTATTAAATAATATCAAATCATCTATATAACGAAATAATATACTATGGATATAATTAATTAAATCTTCCTCATAGTAGTGTAGTTATATATTTGCTAAACTATTGCTAGCTGGACCTCCTTGAGGTAATTCTTTAATTTGACGGTAAATCTTATTATCAAAAAAAATGTAATTTTCTTTTAGTACAAGATTTATAAGATTTTTAAATTTATTAATGCTAATATCTTTTTTAAGACCAAAATCTTTATGTATATTTACTAGGGTATTAATCAAATCTTCAATATCTAGATATTCTAGATATGGGTACATCTTTGATTACATTTAATATTTCTACACAATTATTGGCTATAATCGTATCTCTTTGCTTATTTAAATTCTCTATGATTGTCTGTACGTATTTTTGTAAGAGTTTACCAGCTTTTGTAATATAAGTATTGCAGCCATTGGTAACACTTCTAAATTTAAGAGGACTCGTGTGAAATTTTGGAGTTAGAAAGATGTGAGGATAATCTTTTTTAATATAATGAATTCCCATTTTTGTATGGAAGGCTTGAATTCTATTAGAAATTTCTCTGTCACCTAGTTTTATCTCATTATAAATATCGCTATTAATTATATGATCATTAAGTATTTTTTGTAATAATATTTACATATTATAGAAAAGTTAATGGGCACTTTGTCTATATAGACTATTACAAAGTCTGTTTGCAACTCTTTTATATGTTTTTTAATATCTGGATATCTAATATAGTCATTAAATTTAAAATTATAAATAAAAAGATCTAATAAAATTTTTTGTCTATATTCATTAAATGCCTCTAGAGGCAGACTATATTTAATTGCCATATTTAATATTAAATTTTTCAATATTTTTTTAATTTGCTTTTTAATAATTTCATTACTATTAGCTATAACCATGCGATGCTTTGTACCCTTATTCATTAATTCTCTAAGTTGTTCATTTCTAACAATATTCAAATCTCCAGTAATTACTTGCCCATGATCTTCATTCAAGAAATTATTATATTTTATACAGTTGCAATCATAACTCATATTACTTTTTTTCTATTATTGTAGTTAAAAATCATTCTGCCTAATTGTTTGTTTTATTTAAATGCACGTTTAATTTTAATATTTTTATAGGGATATATATATAGGGATAAATACAAATCAATATTACAGAGAATATCAAAAACAATAAACCATAAACCTACACGCACATATAGATATCAAAATTGCCAAATAACGTTTACAGATTTCACAAGTAGAAGAAATAACACATATCAATATTACATGAACCCAAATTACATACTGCATGACTCATGATATCAAAAACAACAAACACGTGTAATTATATCATCTGTACCTAGATGATATCTCGACACACTTTGTGCCAGTCACACTTGACAAGTGTGTAATAAGACAAAAATGTCACTAAATGAAATGTCAATTCAGTGCAGAGTCACTTTCTTTAAGATTAGGATAGTTTGTCCTCTCATGAAAAATCATATAGCTGTATAGCGCAGTTGCACTATTCACGACACCATACACCGCTGTTTCTTATTGTTTACACTCACAGAGTGATTATTGGAAGTTCACATTTACCAATTTCCATTATCAAAACCATTTATCCATTTAAACTGTATCACAAAATTTGCATTAATTTTTCAAAGAAGGATTAATATTTATTAAAATTTTTCAAACCTTGACATGTAAATATCAAACAAATAAAATATTGCCAACTGAATTCATTAAAAATCAAAACTTAACCGAAACTCTTCATGTACCTTAATTTTTCATTAAAGACAAATATGAAAAAGAATAATGACCAATATTACAATAAACTAAACAACAGAACATTACTTCACATCAAAAATGTATTAGAAAAGAATATTAAAAATTCAGTATTGGCTCACAAAAAAATAAAATTAACCATTTCGAATATTGATGTTTACAAAAATAAATTACTAAATGTAAGCCGGAAATACTAAAGATAACCAAATAAAATAAAATACTTAACCTTTGACTTTTATCTTTATTTTCTGGAACACTTTCGTTTCCAGACATGTCAATGAATCATAGTTAAATGACAAAATAACAATTTTGTTTTAGAAGAATCAACTATTTCTAATTAGAATAACACATAACTGTTTCAAATTAAAATTATACCTAACTGCCAAAATGATTAAACATTCCAGAATGTTTTGCATATGAAAGCATTTTTCTTTAACTTATGATACCAAAATAAACATATCAAATTATGAAATGTCGTTTGACATAATTTGTGCAGCAATACCTGGATCCCAGACTTTGTTGAATGATCCCAATTTGTGATACACTATGGTTTTTCCTCGTTTTACTGCCGAAACAAATTTCGTTTGTTTTGCAGCCTCCTGAACCTTTTTTGGTCAGATTAGTTTTGAAATTCGTCTTGTTATCCGATGTGATAATATTTGTTTTACCTGTCTTTGAAATGCTGCTTAATGAAACTTCACAGGTTACTTTATCTTTAAGACTAGTCAATGGTGTGGCCTCGTCCCACCTAGTGTGTTGATCCACTATCCACAGGACACATTTATTTACTTTTGACCTCAAAGGATCAATCGAATCAATTGGATCAACTTTTTCCACCTGCCCTGACAATGCAGGTTTTGCCACAAGAGTACTTGGCATTCTATCCCTAGTCTTAACTGTTTGAGTAATTTAACACCCTTTACCTGAGTTGCAATTACTTCTGACGTCAGTATCCCCTCCTTCCCAGAAGAATGAGTCTCCGACATTTTCTTGAGCCTTCCCAAGACTCATATGACTATTCAATACCGAGGTGTGCGAAAATCCCACTACCTCATTTTGTTTACAATTAGGAATTACCAGTTGTTCAATACTCTCCTCGAGTATGTCATCTCTATGCACAAGATCTCTGTCTGTATCATAGTAGTTACTTTTGCCTTCTGGAGCATGCTTTCTAGCCAATTATAACTCGGTACACTGCTCTTGACCAGAGCAAACCTTATCAGTCATCATACTTCCTTTAACTGTCTCAGTGGTTACTTCCCTGTACTTAGTATCAACCGTTCCCACATCATTTCCCCATGAAGTAAATTCCCCTTGAGGTTTCTCAAAGATAATATTATCTCGCGCTTTCTCTTGCAGAGTCCCAGACAAAATCCCCCAGTTTCATCTGCATTTTCTTTGTTCCTACTCAGTTTCTGAGAGTGTCTAGCCAGTGAACTTTCTTCACTCCTGATCCCTACCAAAATGTTTAAAACATCCGGCGGAAGTAACACATCTTCCACCAAGACCTCTGCTAAAGCACAAAATACTTGCTGGTGCACCACAATACCTTGTAATCACCCGTAGCAATACCTAACGGAATGTACACTAACGGACACTTAACCTCTGGACCAAAAATACCCTTCAAGAACATTGTGGAAGCTCCCTCGACTGAAATTCCCGGAACTAAGTCCCTTCTGACAACTGTAATTTCCGTACCTGAATCTACAAGTGCGTTGACAAGTTCTCCATCTACACTGATAGACGTTATTTCTAGCTTACAAAGCTTATCTAAAATATCCTACCTAAGGATAATTTTACACAGAAAATTCACCCTAGCAGCAACTGTTTCACTTTTTCCGTTTCTGTCTCCTCAGCTGTGACATTTTAAACTTTAATCCTTTTATTATCCATTCCCCTATTTTTCGGACACTCTCGCATAAAACGTTTATCAGACCCGCAGGAGTAGCAAGTTAACTTCCTAAATTCCGTGACTTTTAGTTTCTCAAAATTTTTCTTACGAAAGAAATTACCATTATCGAGCTTTTTCTCACTAAACGAATGTTGTTTACCCCAATTACTATGAAAACCCTTCCTATCAGTATCGCTCCATTTCGATCTCACTGAACCATTACAGGATTTACCCTTTGAAGCGTAAAATATATCGCAATGATTACCTAAATCCTTGGGTCTATACAAGAACTTTCCCTGTAGTAACCCTATATGGATAGTAGTTTCAGAGTCTAACATCTGAAACATTTTATCTGCTACAATGAGCTGGTTCACTGATTCAAAATCTTTGACCTCCCTTAACTTGCAATAATATGCCCACATTGATATTAAACGAGACGCAAACTCAGAAAAGGTTTCATCATGGTTTTGTTTTGCTTTACGAACATTTTCTAAACATAATTTTGGAGACGGTTCATATTCGTGAAGTACCAATTTTTTTTAAAGATTCATAGTTATTTGATTCCCCTTCTTCTAACAAGGAGAGGACACGACTTGGGAAATTCAATTCGTGATGAAACTTGGCATATTAGTAGCATACCAATAGGGCGCCCACCCATCAACCCAACAAAGCGCAATGCCCAGTCAATTCGGAGGAAATGGCCCTCAAACTTTGGGCACAACCTTTATACCAGCAACTCTCCACAAGCAATCAGTGCTCTGATAGCTTAGATGTCAGCGCACTCGATTACCATTCGCTAGGTCTGCAGTTTGGTCTTGGCTGCGCTTTTTCAGTATTATTCCAAATTAAATTAAAAATATTTTAAATTAAAACTTTAATTATTTTTGTGCAGAAAATAACTTTCTTGATACCTTTCATTTTCATGAATAAGTTCTTCATTATTCACAATAATTTTTTCAGCCAGGATGGCCAAAGTATTTTGGAAAATTTCTCCACCCATCAACATTGCTTCATGAGAAATTGAAGCTGAAGATTCTGATGAAATTAAATTATTTTGAGCCAGTAAACCTTGATAATAAATAACAGCATCTTTTAATCTCAACTTTGACACTTCACTGTATAGTGATTCTTGTGTGGTTCCATCTTCAATTTCCGACACACTAGCAGTGTTGTAATTCATAGACATTTTCACTTTAGAATATTTTAACTCTCTGTATTATGCTAATTTAATCAAAAAGCAATGCGAAACACTTCAAAATCCAAGATGAATAACCTCGTTTGTTCAGGGCTTCTAAAGGAATAGAAGTAAAAGCACTGTCGAATAATTTCATACGATAATGTGTAAAGCCATTTATCCATTGGTCCCTTTTCAATTATTGAAATTTCGGACCATCTGCCTACGCATTTAATAGATTAACAGCTGCTCTCTGCTATTTTTATTCCAGCATTAAAATATCGGACCATCTGCATATGTATTCAATATATTAACATCTGCTCTCTACTGTTTCCAAGATAAAATAAGAACGAAGAATTTGTGAATATAAAAACCCAATAATTTAAAACTTTCAATGAATTTAGAATGAGAATTTTAAGTATAGTTAATATTTATCACCATTAAAGATGTATTTATAATTATTTTACCGTTTATATATTATTTTTATTATTATTTTATCTGTAATTCAAGTATCATATAAATAAAATTGTTTTCTGCATAAAAATAATTAAAGTTTTGATTTAAAATACTTTTCAAATTTTTAATTTAATTTGGGATAATTTTGAAAAAAAAATAAAAATAAAGAAACCTCAGCCAGGACCGAACTGCAGACCTTCCGAATGATAAGCGAGCGCGCTGACATCTGAGCTATCTGAGCACTGACTTCTCGAGAAGAGTTACTGGTATATAAGTTGTGCCCAAAGTTTGAGGGCCATTTCCTCCGAATTGGCTGGCCATTGCACTTTTTTAGATTGATGGGTGAACACCCTAATGGTATGCTACTAGTATGCCAAGTTTCATCCCGAATTGAATTTCCCAAGTCGTGCCCTCTCCTTGTAAGTAAACTAACAAATTGGACACTTTATCCCCTAATAAACAAAGCAAAACCTTGGGCTTAATTTCGTCAGAAAAGCTTTCTCCAAACTAGCGAAAAAATATTCCCAGTCATCGGACTTACTCGGAATTTTTACTGTAAGCAATTTGATTATTCTCACAATTTCATATAATGATTTTACACGCGCAGCCTGATCATTTATTGGCACCAAGTTTTGATTATCCCTCGCTATTTCTGTCTCCAGATGTATTTTTTCAAGTGCTAATTTTTCTTGTTCCGGTTGAAATTCTCTCTCCCTTTGTTTTTCATTTTGTTCTCTTTCCTTCTCCTCTCTTTACAATTGTGATTTGAGTTCCCTTTCCTGTTTTCGTAACTGAAATTCTCGTTCCCCTCTTTCTTTTTGTTCTAATTTCTCTTTCTCTAATTTTTGTTCTAACTTTTCTTTCTCTAATTTAAGCTCTTATTCTAATTTTTCTCTATCTGCGGCAATAACCTCTAACAGATTCTTTGCCTCATCCTCATTATAACCTTTACTAGCCAGAATTAATGCTTTAAGGTCCATTTTAGTCATACCTTCATTAGGTGACCCCCCCCCCAAATTCTTGGGCGAAACATATGAGATCAGCCTTCTTGCTTTTAGTTAAGAAAGCCATGCTAATGTACGCCTAATGCCAATTTACCTTACAATAATACGACCAATACTTTAAAGAAACAGTATACCCAAATGCATATAAATACAAAATAGAAATTATATGGCATTTAATTTACATGTATGTATATCAAAAAGACAATAATGTACTCAAATTTATATTAATATCGAAATTCAAATATATGTATGTATATATTTCAAAAAGAACATATATTTTATTTTTCAAAACCTAAGATAAAAATATTATTTCTAACGATCAAATAATTCGATAAATTCAGCCAGGCAGGAAATAAAATCTGAGTTACCCGGGATTGCAAATTAAGTTTCAGTCATAAATGCAATCAAGAAAATACCAAGAGAACAAAACACTTTTTTAAAACTAGAATATTAAAAGAACAACATATGCAGTTTTTAATCAACAAAAATCCAAAAAAGCTTTACGATTAACTTTTTGTCATTTATTTTCCTCGCTCAAACAGGAAATCAATAAATTACTTTATTCTAACCAACATTAGTCATAAACAACTCTAAAGTATACTTTCGAAACAGGATGTCTGGCGTCTCGAATTCTACCGCCAAACTGTTTTTAGTTTCACTTTCGTTTCTTAACAGATTAAACCATTTTTTGATTTAATAATTAAAATATTCAAGCACTTAGCAAAATAAACGATTATACCAAATGAAACATTAGGTACTTTTATCAAAACAAAACTAATAGCACAAATAATCAACTAAAACTGTCAAAACGAAACACACATCATATCAATTGAATAGAATACTTCTAAATCAAAAGTATACAATGAAAATTTATATAATACCAAAATCAACTTTTAACGTTAGTAATTACTGCACTAAAAATTCGAAAATACTTTGATGCAAAGACCTAACAATAAAATGAAATAATAATATTTCAGAAAAAACTTATTATATGCATTTCAAGCTTCACATTAATTCAACTTGAAACTGAAGATATCTAGAACAAATTCAGTTCTTAGGAATACTTGTAGAAAGTTCTTACAATTTGGTTGAATTCAGTAGGTAATATTTCGCACACCAAACACATCAATTAAAACTTAGCTTCAATTTAGACACCACCACTTTTTGACGTGGCATAAATCAGAAGAAATTAGGCACATTACATCTTCACACCACACGGAGGATCAATAATAGCTGAGGTGAGACTTTTTGAAACTAAGCGTACAAACATTAAATATCGGAGTATTTCATTTCCGACTGCCTTGAAAAAAACGAAACATCATGTGTCATCACTGGACACAATAAATATAAATCACACATCAGCTTGGTTGCCTAAAATTTATTCACACAGCACATGACTTGACCGTTAAAGACCGATTGTAGCAAGACGTTGCTTCTTTATTCTAGTGATCCCCAGTCACTAACAGAAAACCATCAGTATCTCCCGGATACTGTGGAGACCCCAACTCGAATTCAACTGTCCAGATGATTCTTTTGTGACCCCCGGTCACTTCTACAGGACTACGCTGAGGAGTATCCACCGGATTCTATCCCAAATAGAAGATCCGTTGTTCAATCGGGTTTACACTGATGAGTATCCACCGGATACTATCCCGAAAACAGAAGACATTATGCTAAATGACCACCGGTCGTTTGCACAAAATTCTCATCAAACACGAGTCTTTTTGTCTCCACTCACATCCCACCTCTGCCCCCATTATAAGATCCTGACGTGAGATTTCTTTTGATATGAGGGATGGAGACAATAAAAAGACTAAAAAATGTCCAGCCCCAGTTTTTTTATTCAGATTTCTATGGGTCACATGGACAATGAAGACATAAAATGATGAAAGGCTATATACATAATGAAAAGAAATACAAATTGCTTGCCTTCTCAGTTACATTTGAGTGGTTACTCAAATATCAAACTACAATGATATTCTAAAACGATATCTTACTGGCAAACCCTAGCCAGTCACTCGCTAAGACCATTTGGTCCGCTCGAACAGAACTACATGATCTTACATGCATCAACACTCGACGACTGCCAGCACAGAACTCCCCAACATGGCGTCTTCCGCTCCGAGGTGGAACAGGTTATCGGAATTTGGCGGTGTAGGATTGCAAAACTTTGGCTCTCCTTACACTCGTGCTTTGTGATTGCATTCTCTACATGAGGACTTTCTACTCTTGTCTTAAATAAAAATAATCAACAGAACCACAGCAACCTCGGCGCTCCAGGTCATACTTGGATTCCTCCTCTCTACTTCCAGCTTCAGTGGGAGGTCAGAGTCACAGCCAATCGAAGACTGAACATCTCCTTTCCGGACTCTTTGATAACTCTCGTTCCTGGAAAGGTCGAAAAAGGGAAACGGGTTGGGCTGCACATCCCGCTGAATGTCCGACAGAAGAACAGATTTCTTTCTTAGATGGAGGTGGTATAACATCAGGCACCCGCATCTACAAGGATGGCTCGAAGACCGAAAAAGGTGTAGGGGCAGCATTTTGCGTCTGATCAGAGCAAAATATAGTCTACAGATGGTTGGCAAAACTGAAAGACTACTATACAGTTTTCAAGGAGGAACTTCTGGCCTTGCAACACGCAACAGACCATGCAACCAGCGTCCCTCACCAGTCAGTCACAATTCTAGTGGACAATCAGGGAAGTGTCCAGGCGGCACTTGGCCAAGAAGTAGTAACACAACAGCTAGAGAGATCTATAAGAGTCTTATCACGAATAAGCATATACACATTTCTTGGCTCAAAGCTCACATGGGCTACGACGGAAACGAGGAAGCATACAGATTAGCAAAAGAAGCTGCGGAGTCCGATAGCCACACACTATCCGCTAAGGCTCCGATTTCCTTCCTAAAATCAAACTTCAAGAAAAAAATCACGGAGGACTGGCAGTCAGACTGGAAAGATGAAGATACGGGAGGTCCACATTTAACATCCTTCCAAGAGTTTCAACTCAACCATCTACTGGAAAAGGGAAGTAATAATGGGAATGGATAAAGGGAAGTAAAGGGTTAATAATAATCCTTGCTTAAAAACATCGAAGAATTTGAATTGTGAATTAAAAGAGAAATTTTTGATGATTCCACTTGAGATAATGATCCATTGTTTAACACTTCTGTCCTTAATGGTCATTTGCGTCCCGGAGATTAGACTTCATTTCCTATTGGGTAACATAAAGAATTGCCTTTTTTCAACTTTACATTTTTTGTCAAGATTAAATTAAACTACTTTTCATAGTTAAATTTTAATCATACTAAAGTTGGGTCTAAAGGGTTAAATAACCCTTATTCAGATTCCCAGTCTACCCCTCCTTCATAAATTTCATTTCAAATTATCAAAATAAAAAAAGATGAAAATATTTTTAAATTCCATGATTTTTACTATATTGAAATATATTGTAATACAGACCATTACTTCCGAAATTTGCATCCCAAGGTTTTATTAAATTTACTGGGTTTGTTATCATAGATGTTAATAGTTTTGCGAAGAAATTATTCGAAAGAATAAAATAAATAAATTATGAGCTACCTGTTTTTAAATTGTGATCACTCTGGCTCAGAAGTCTCGTCTACCGTTCTTTAGTTGTAGAAAGGAAAGAATTGCGAAGAAGAAAAATTTCATATTTTTAGTAAGCATGAAAAATAGCGATAAATCATCTTAAAACTCTCACTAACTTTACGAAAATCATTGCCAAAATTTCCAGAAGAATATAACTATAAGAGAAATTAAATTATTCTAATCAAATTCCATTATGTCTTAAACCGAAATTTTCTTTCTTTACAACCGGTTATCTCAAGGGAGAAAAAAATCCATTTCAGGCATATATTTTCAAAGATCTTTTTTACAATTAAAGTTAACCACAAAAAATATGCTAAAGCCATATAGTAATATAAATATGGACCAAACACGCCTTGAATAAATAAATAATGGACGAAGAGGCAGCTAATAAAATGACAGAAAAGAATTTATTTTCGAAGATATCTTCGAGACGCATCTTTAACATTTGCTTAGTTTATTGTGTTCTATTTAATCTTTAAAAATGTATTCTTTTAATATAAAATCTTTTGCTATTTATAAAAAAGAACATTTCACTTTCATTAAATGGAGTCTTGTTTGCGGTTTGAAAAGTAATCTTAAAGTGTTGGTAAAATATACTACAGATGAGAAGTTTTTGATTATTTAATCATTAGATTACTGAATTACATTCTTATCCTTAAAGTCAATTAATTGAAAGATCTTTTTAAATATGTTTTAATTATCTTCGGAATGTGAACAATATATACATACAGGGTTCCACTAAAGTTACTTACCCGCCCAAATTTAATTTCAGAACGACTGCAGCTAAAGTCATAAAAGTGGTGTTTTGGTATACGAAAGTGACTATGCTCTACGCCAAAATAGAACCTACAGCACCAACTGGTGGCAAACAGACGAATCAGCATCCCTATCTCAAAAACGGAACGATATAGGGAAAAAAGTCAATTACAAAGTTGTAGAGCATCATCGATTTAGCACGAAAGGATACCTTTGGATATTAATACTATGAATAGAACACTTAAAACGTATATTAGTTTCCTCACCATTTCCGAAACTGTGACGTCGTTAATCGTTGCCGAAAGGAGAAAATGTTTTCTTTCTGACTAAAATGACCCCAATATACTTTTTTCTGTAGGAATTATACAAACAGAAGGTGCATGCGACCTTTCGATGACTTATTAGTGTTGTTTATGCCAACATGCCAACTGATATGCAAAAAGTATGCAACGTGAAATTCAAACAAGGGGCCAAATCTGTATTGTAGCTGACGGAGAGCAGCTTGAAAGCCGAAAATGAATCTATTTTGTAATAACTAGTTGTATTTCTCTTTTTAACACGTTTTGTCACGTAATAGCGTTGGAAATCGCCAATAAATAAACGTGCATTTTAAAAGTTCTCTTCTTAGCATTAATGTCCCCAAGATGTCTTTAAGCACTAAATTAACGATGCTTTATAACTTCATAATTGACTGTTTTCCCTATATACTGCCGTTTTTGAGATAGGAACGCTAATTCCACAGTTTGACCCCAGGTGGCGCTGTAAGTGGTTTCATGGTGTAGCGCATAGCCCCTTTTCTCTACCTAGACACCACTTTGTAACTATAGATGCAGTCGTTCTGAAATTAAGGGGGGGGTTAAGTAACTTTAATGGGTACCCTGTAATATGTTAGACATATTCTCAAGAGCTATATTCAAATTGAAATTAACAGAAATTATAAAATCACAAGAAATATTTTACTTATTAATTAATTTGTATTTATGCAGAAACTTGGAATTCATTTATGTTTTATATATTATTGTCAAAATTTACAGACAATTCAATAAAATATAACTTCTCTGCCTTCTTTTAAAATTTTCTCTGTATAAAGTTAATATTACCAAAGAAGAGAGAAAATTGCTTAAGATTGCATCTGAATTAATTTACGTTTATTAGAGATTCCTTGAAACAATCTTTAGCAATATTTAAGTTATAAATTAAAAAGAAAACTAAATAACGTCACCATCTTCTCTTGAAATTTAAAGATCTTCAATTTATGTGGTTTTGAAATTATGCGAATGTGGAAGAATGGTGCCTTTTCAAGTGTCGCTTTCGCCATCAAAATTATGAAATCCGTCCCAAAATAACCCTCGCGTTGTTTCAAATTTCATATTATTCTAATTAAACTGAGAGCTTGACTGAAATTTTGGGACCTTTGATAAAGAGCGAATTTGAGATATTTCTAATCTACTTCTTCGTAATGAAGTAACTCAAATAGTTCCTTTCATTGGCATATAGTTATCAAACACTGTAAATTATAAATAATTAGCATATTTTTTTTTATCCTTCAAAACCATCTACGAAAGTAATGACAATATTAAAGAAAAGTTTTGGGTTCAATAGTCTTATATCATCAAAAATTCTCCGACGTGTAAAATTTTCCTTTATTCGGAACTAGCTGATGCCCGTGCCTTCGTCCGCATAGTATACCATTTGATTGGCGCAGTTTAGCCGGGATTGGCTCTTGGGCCATTAAATCTCAATCAACCAACAAATCGTCCGCATAGTAACACATTATTGGTACCTTGTTGTTTGGGTTAAATATTTTCATGTATTTATAGTTTTAATGTAAAAAATACACGCATGCTCCAAAAACAAATCTCCAAACGATAATAGTAGAAACATTGTTAGAAATTGTATTTGAAAACACTTTCACTAAATAATTAAAATCAAACAGATGCCGCATGGAAATGAACTTGGTATTATTAGATATGGTATTATCTATAATACCAAATTCAAGTACCTGGTATTATCTATAAAGATTTCCAGCAAGTGTGAAAAGTTTTGAAAAATTATACCCCACCGGAAATTTCGGTAGGAAGTTACGAAACTTAATTAAATAATTAAATTAGACAATATAAAATACAACTCCTTATTTTTTAGTTCAAGATTTTTAAAAATAATATTTTGATTGCGTTCATGACAAGAAATTGATTCCACAAAAAGCGAAAAACAACATAGGAAAAATACATTATTTAATAAATAATTTTTATTAAATCGATTAAATAATCAGTGAACACAACTTATTAATTCCTATAATACCTTGCCCAATAAAATAATTCTCGTTAATGAAAAAAGCTTGTAAGTGACTCATTTTTATTTTTATGACTGTACAAAGAATTTGAATTGTTAATGATTACATAACCTAATTGTTCTTAGAGAACTGTACAAACTAAATTTCCAAAGTCCATGTTTCAAACTTGCATTTTAAAGTATAATTCAATTGAAAGAATTTGCATTTTTTGAATGGTCAAGAATTAGTAAAATTTAAATCATTGTTTATACTCCATTAATATTGAAGCTGTTTATCTGATTTATTTGAGACTTTCGACTGACATTGGTTAAATGAAATCAAATTAAAAATAGTAATTAAAACTGAAATTTTATTTTAAATATTCCATTACAATAATAATACAAAAGGATTTCTTCCTAAGCTCTTATTTAAGTGATCGGAATCAGTCCTATAGATATTCAACGAAATTTAATACAAAATCTAGTTGGAAAGGGTTTAGCTATACACGATGCGAAATGAAATACCAATGAAGATTTTTTAGAAAACGTGGAAAAAAATACAACAAATAAAGTATATTTTAAATGAAAAACATCTGATCAATTTAGATTTCAATTTATTAGTAAATAAAAACTATGTAGTAAAAGTAGTATTAGTAATAAAACTCAAAATAATTTGCAACAAAAATCGATGCAGCATATATTTATTTTACAATGGAAAAAGGAAATAAATTGAAAATAGTATAGTGCATCTCTGTGAAATTTTTTTTAAAGTTTTGTTTTAATGACAAGATTGCTGAATTTTTGGCCGTGTCTTACTCAAGAAATTTAATTAAAAGTTCAACATTTTATGAGGGAAACTACTTACTAAAATTCCGCTTCTGGAATCTTATCTATAAATATATGAAAAGTAAATAAATTGGCAATTTTAATGTATAATGTTAAAAGTAAGTAAAACAGCAACAATTAGTACATTATCGTAGTAAAAGTGGAATAAACACTTACAGTAAATTTTATAACCGTTAAAAATAGTGGAAGGAAGTTTCGAAGCAGAAGGAAGTTGGTGAAGATCCAAAAAAAAGCCATACTGTGCCACAGAATATTTAACAATACCACATTTTCTCATGACTATATTAAAATTAAAATAAGGTTGGTTATTTGTGCATCCCTGCTTAAATAGCTGTTGAATAGCGGTAGTAAGATAGCACCAACAACTGAAAACAAATGGGTCAATCTCATGAAAAAGTTACAAATAGCTAAAAATATTTTTATTTTGCAAAAGTATGAAAAAAATCTTAAAAATTGCATGGATGTTTTCATTTAAACTTAATAAATAACCTTATATTAGTGGTCAAGTTTTTTTTTTATTTTTCACTGTTTATTTTTAGTTTTAAAATTTTTGACCTGTCTACGAAGGAGACATGATAGTCGACGGAACTTTTACATTTTAAACGAAAGCAAAATTGACTAATTATTGGACTGATTTGGTACAGGTTTATTTCTTATTATTAAACATCAAAATTAGTTATTAAAAACCAGTGCAAGAAAACTTAATATTTTAAAATAAATAGCCCTTTTTAAATAATGGCACTGACTGTGCATTAGTTAAATAATATTTACAAACAATTTCAAATAAATGAAAGTCAACATTTTGCAGGAAAGTAATCAATTATATACTAGATTAAGGAATACCATATATTTATTTAATTATAAACAATCTAGTAAAGTCTCGTATTAAGAAGTTTTTTCTACTCTCTTCTCCTCTGAAGTTGAGAGTCTGATATTCCCATTTTTCTAAAAATAAATTTATCTATTAAAATGATTTTTATACATTATTGAAGCTTTAATATTATAAATAGTCTATATGAATTGTTTATCTCAATTCTTTTCGAGAATATAATTTCATTTTTAATTTTAAAAAATACAAAAGAAAATCAATAAATTTCATTACCTAGCAAAAAAAACCTTTAATTGATATTATTTTAATTTATCTAACTGCAACATGATTTTTGAGATTTTGTCTCTTTCAATGACAATGCCATCCTCTCTGTGGAGATGCTGTCCACGGAAGGGAATTCCATGGGGGAGAGAAAAACTAAGTTTTGAATTTTTAAGTGCTTTGGTTTTTACGTGGTTAAAGAAGTAGACTTATTTTTATTAAATTCGATACTAAACCTATCAAAACGTTGTATTTTAATTATAAATTAGATTTTTCTTAACTTATTTATGATGTCCACGGAGCGGACGGTGAGGACTTTACCAAGCTCTAAATGGAACTTAGAAATTGGAATATATTCAATAATTCGCAATAGAACGGAAATTTTCTCCTTAAAGAACAAATTGTCTGCCTCTCTTATAAACTCATTCATGATGATTTGACATGATCTGTCATTTATGATATTTTTTTAAAGTGCTTTTTTTTGTCCACGGAGGGAGACGTATTTGACTGGGGACAAAGTGTAAAAATTGATTAACAAGTAAAAATAACATTTAAAAAAATTTTTAGGTTATACCTTAACTAGAGACTTTAAACTAGTTAATACTAAAAAAAATACAATTATTTAAAAAATTGCTTGAGTTTCAGTAAATATTATTTTGAATTTCATGTGTAAGGACGTCCACGGGAAAGGGGACTTTTGTCTTATATTCATTGAAAAATGAGAGTTAAATAGTAAAACTATTTCGGTAGAAACGCATTGAATAGCTTTCTTAAAACTTAAATTATACATATGAACCAAAATATTGTTGCACTTTTAATTTTTATCACCCCGAGACTGTACAAAGCACCTTTTCGTGAGAATGACCCAAATGCAGATTTTCCCATCATTAAGGAGTTTTCTGTTTTTCTTAAACGTGAAAAGTTTTTAAAGTTATATTATTTATATCATATTCAAAATGTTGATAATTTAAAGCGTTTTAATTAAATTCAACGATTTGAAGTTATGAAAATATTTAGGTATTGTATCGAAAATAACTTGCTGAAGAAGCAATTACAGTTATAGTACTTTTATAATGGTGCAATCGAGAAATAATTGGATGTAGAATCGCTCAGTTGGCAGACATTTCAATCTAAGCTATGATTTGATTCCTTTGATATAAAAGAAATAGAAAATTTATGTCCTTGGGTGGTATGAAGATGTTTCTGACTTTCGACGAAAGACTGAAACAGTTGAATTACCATCGTTCTTTCTATATGTACATGTGGGTGACTGAATAATGTGACCCTTATAGGATTTGCACATTTTCTCGAAAATCTGCCTAAAGGCTGGATGGATTTTCATTGACGTTCCAAAATGTAAAGAGGAGGCTTGAACTCACATTTTACATTGAAGATTCGGCCACGTGGGCATTTAGGGGAACGACCAGGAATTGATGAAGAAGATAATGATTTAGGACTCAGCTCATTTCATAGAAAGCTGATAATGATTTACAACTTTTACCGCTGGTTTTGTTTGCCATGCACATGGCTTACATGCATTTTCGTAAAAATAGCTTGTTTATTCGGGAAGATATAAACATGAATTGATATTTTTTAAATTTAAATCCTCTAACAGTAATATTAAATTTTATGAAAAATGAATTTCCTGAATACCCATGTATACTTATAAATTAAATACATAATTTAAATTTCATTTTGACTATAGCTATTCGAAGATTGAAGTTTAAAAATATCAGATTGTACAAAATCCCATATCATTTAGCTTTTCTTAGAGTGGAACGGAAATTCACCTAGCTGCAATGATTATATCTTTCCGAATCTTAACGGTACTTAACTGGAATCTTTTTATATAAGTTGTCCTATCATCTGGCTTTGAAGTTATGAAAGAAAAATCGCGCTATGCTTCGCACATGCGGAACAAAAATATTTACTAAAAATGCTAACATTTCTTCTAATATTCAAAGATTTTACTTCAAATTTTAATACGATGCTTTGCTAACATATTTCGTATAATTTCGTTGAAAACTCTACATGCTATAAGCAGAAAACATGCATGAAAATTTGGGATTTTTTAAGAAAAACTTTATATTTTCCCGAATATTCATTCTATTTTTACAAAAATGCATATAAATATTGCACACAAAAAGAACCGGTTTATGAAAGTTGTAAATCATTATCAGCTTTCTATGAAACGGGATGAGTCTAAAATCATTTTTTTCTTCACCACTTTTTGGTCGGTCCCTTAAATGCCCTCTTGATCGAATCTTCACTGT
The DNA here is from genome assembly GCA_013235015.1 of Araneus ventricosus. Taxonomy (NCBI): domain Eukaryota; kingdom Metazoa; phylum Arthropoda; class Arachnida; order Araneae; family Araneidae; genus Araneus; species Araneus ventricosus. The sequence goes on from BGPR01000017.1 coordinate 96,296, forward strand.
TAAATATGCGTTGAAGTCTCTTCTTCATACGGTCGAAGTCCAAAAAAAAAAAATCCATCTAGCCTTTCAGAAGATATTCGAAAAAATGTGCAAATTCTAAAGTGGTCACATTTTTCTGTCTGCTACCTATTTATACATAGGAAAATTTCTCACTCCCGTTTAGCGGTCACATTTCTCAACGGTCCCTTTTGTTTTCCACGGAATGTTTGGCCCTTCGACATTATGTTAAAATAACCTCTAGCAACGAGCACTGAAACCCCTCTGAGCGGCTGGATTTGACGTCCGTTCAACTTCAACGAAATACATTCTTTTCGTTTGTCTGTCAATGGACCTTTTATTAAGAGTAAAGGGGGAAGGGAAGAATAAAAAATCATTACACTCAGAAACAACACCGGAAATCAGATAAAAATCAATCATTCCTTTTGCAATGAGAAGCGAAAAGTGAACTTCGGCCTCTACTAGGGTTCACTCAAGAGTTCATTGGTGCCTTTCAGGCGTTGATTCGGGCTCTGACAAAGAAGCTGCTGATATGGGTTGAGACCATCAGTAAATGAAACCTTCAGCACAACAGACTTTAGAAACAATAGATGATTTTATTGCCCATTTCTCAACAACTGCCGATGAAACGATTAGGGATTTATTTTTTCAATTATAAAAACAATCGAAATTGAAATAAACTTACCTCCGATAAACGGCGAAATATCCAAGCAAAAGATACAAACTGTATATCTCTTCACGAAAATAAAGAATAAGGTACTTTTTCTCTAGATTATTCTTAAAATTCGCTTTATCAGAAATAATGATTCAGGGTTTATTTAAATACATATTTTGTACTTCGAAATCATGAAACCCCTTTCGAATGTCCGATTTTCCTTGGAACGGAGGGTGTCCACTATAGAGAGGTTTCACTATACATGTATTGGGAAATTATATTATCAGGGACGTTCCGAAAGTAAGTTTCGTTCACCACCAACATTGATACATTTGTCGTTCCGTGAAATCAATTTCAAGAAACCATCCTGTAAAAATATGTGCCCAGCTAATGAAAGAAGTACTTCACAGCCTGATGCACCTCTTCATTGCTTCGGAAGTGATGTCCCGATAGTGCTGACTTCATTGCAGGAAAAAGGTGAAAGTCTGATGTGGAGAGATCGGGGCTGTAGACAGGGCGATCCAGTCTCTCCCATCCCAGTCGACGAATGTGTTCATTTGTGTCCCTTGCTGTGTGGGGTCTTGCATTATCGTCCAATAACAAAACCCCTCGACTCAAGAGCCCTGGTCTCTGGCGTCGAATGACGGACTACATTTTGTTGAGGGTGTCGCAATAGCGTCTGCATTGATGGTCCCTGAAGCGAGGAAATCAATCAAATGACACTATTGACGTCTCAGAACACTGGGCACCGATTTTTACCTGGGTTGTTTCTTGAAATTGATTTCACGGTACGACAAATGTATCAATATCGGTGGTGAATATGTGGAGAAAAGGCAAAAGTTTGTATTTTGTTATGGCATTGTATGTTTCTGTTTGAAATAAAGCTTCCTTGTAGAAAAGCATGACGAAACTTACTTCAGAACATCCCTCGTATTTAAATTATTTATTACTGATATAAATTTATTGATGGAAAATAAGTCATTGGCTGAACTGTATTGAATGAGGTAATATAAACTCTTTTTATAATGTTTTTACGACACATATAATTAAGAACATATTGATATATTTTTATTTTATTCAATGCGTGTGTAAGAAAATCGATAAAAAATCTATAGAGACTGTTGAATATATTGCCTATACATCGCTGTCTTGTGTCAGACACTTTAATTCACCAATACCTGTATAGCCATTTATTTAATCAATCGGTACATAACATAATATGTAAAATAAAAAAATAATAAAACAGCTAGTCTCTTTTCATAATAGTTGCCAAAAAATGTGTAAAGTTTATATCAACTCTTTCATAATTTCAAACCGACACTCATAAATGTAAAAAAATATTATTTACATTATCTCTAAAAAATTTCTTTTGTCAAAGAAGTAAATATATTAAAAATTCTCTTTCAGAAGCAACTCGAAAACTAATAACCATTTTACGCCCTAGTCTATTCTAAATCTAGATTTTAATCAATACAATAATACTCTTTTCTCCTCCTCAAGCCAGTTGAACCAAGGCGAGGCGTGGAATAAATAATAGTGGTCATAATAATGATAATAATAAAAAACGGTTGTCGGTGGAAGCGTCGTCAATTTGCATCCGTCGGAGAAAGTATGCGGGTCAGACGCATTCTTGGGTGGCTGGGATAGAGAGTGGGACATCTCCAGCGAATTGGAAGGGACGCGGAAAATGAACTCGGGACGGGGACAGCATTCCTTGACTTTATAAAAGATCAGGCTCAATGCCTTTGACGAACATGACAGCTCCTTCCATCCATTCTCAGCTGCCTTAATTGAAAGGGATAGGCGCTTCGGGAAGGGGATTTTAATTACGCGCCCCGTTGCCTGGGGCAACCACGCTCCTGACGTCACCCAAAGCTGTGGGGAGGCTTTCATTCTTCTTTCGATACCGATTTATTTTTCATATTTACCACTCTCTTCTCTGTCTCCCACCTTCTTTTTTAGATGGTCCTCCCCACAAGTACCTACAACCGTTTTCATTTCACCTGATGCATTCGTATTCCACACACCCATCGTGTCTGTATTGTTCCTGGATTTTCTTTGTCTGAAAACGAGTGGGAGCTGGTCATTTTTTTCTTTTTTTTCTCCCCTTCTTCTTTTAAAGAAAAAAGTTTTTTTTTCGGTCAGAAGTTAAAAATAAATTGTGTTTCGTCTTTTTTTATTCGTCCCCTCATTTTTGTGTATATAGAGGATATGCTAGGTCGTCTTTGTTTCTCGTTAGTCACGTGTGGTTATTTGAGGTAGAAAAACTTTGTGTGCTGATTTTTTTCTTCTTTCATTTTACTTGTCATCCGAAGAAATTGTGATGAAACTTAAAATAATGTTAATGAATATATTTTTTTACTCTTCATACATTCATTTGAAAATTCAGATATTAAGTAATCCATTTTTTATTAACTTCGCAATTATATATTTCGACGTTTAACAAGCAACACTTAAAACAACAAGAGGAAGAAAAAATTGAATTTTTCACAGCTAATAAAGAATATTTCTGATTTTTTTTCACATCTTGTAGAACCATGCGGTCTCAAGTTCATATCAGATGTTACAAAAAATTACGCAATCGGTTGCGAAAAATTCAATTTTTCTTACTCTTTGAAATATTAAAAAATTGACATACGTGGTGTTGCTAGTTAACCTATAAATTTATGAATTTTTAAGCTGGAATTTCTTGCAACTTATGTTTCGTAGACTGTTGCATTTTGTGGCCTCCCCAATTTACCTCAAGGATTTAGGTTTTCAGACTTAAATGTATAGGATGTTTAGGTGTTCTTCTGAAATTGAAATTAAATTTTAAATTTAAAAAATTATCTACAGAGATTATCACATGATCAACTGTTTGATGTCCATTGCTTTGTACTCATAATTTGTAAACGTTTCATCTGTCGAATTTTGTCTATTCAATAAAATGTCACAAGAATGGAAAAATTTATTTATTTATTGAAGAAATAATAAGCTTTTAAACAGTTTTTATGATTTTAAAACCAGAATAGGAGATTTTGCTGTTTTGAAAGAAAACAAATTTCAAATTTCATCTTTATTTCCTTCTAAATTAAATCTTTTGTTATTATTGAAAATTTATTAACAAACTATTAGATTATCAAAGTTTAACGTCACGCCAGAATACAGTTAGATGATTATAGTTAATATAAAATAATTTAAGTTGAGTTTTTACTTTTAATTTATAGTTTTACCTTAATACTGCCTCACAATCACTAGTTTAAAAAACGCACTTTTTCCGAAAATGGAAAACAGATTAGGCTCTGTTTTTGGTTTAATAAATTTTCTCATCAATATATTACGCATTTTGTTCTGATCAAATTCGGTATTGTCATTAAGATCTCTCATCAGATTCAACAAACGTAGATTCAAGCATTCTACTCTGTTTGATATCATCCAGTGATTTGAAAATCATAATCTATTTATGAAATAATGTCATTCGTAGATGAACATAATTTAACTAAATAAAATCTCTTTACCTGAAATAATCGATTTTCTCGGTTAAAGTTGGAGTTAGGGAGGAGGGCTACTTTTTCATTCTTACCCTTTAACTACGGATTTTTTTTGAAAAAATTTATCCAATTTTCTATGAGAATTAAGCTAATAGGCTTCCAATACACCAAATTAATTTTTTGGAGGATTTTTTTCCACGGAGCGGATTTTAAACCAAAGACTGGAAATATGCTGGGAACTGCGATCTTAGTCCCATAACCAAAAAACATTACATTTTTATTCATGAAACATGATTATTATTAGTTATTGCGAAAACTATTTATATATTTATAACATTTCATCAGTATTATTGCAAAACACTGTGTATTGCTTACCGACAGATCAAAACTATCGAGCACACATACAACAGAAGAAAAGTCTTCAATAAAAAAATGACGGGAGGCAGTCTTTTTCAAACAGCCGCTGATGTTAAAGGCGTAGGAGTACTTTACTCGCGTGACTCTGTTGTTTCTAGAAGTTTCTCGGTTTCTCTTTGTTACTCGTGATTCTCTTTTGTTTCTAGAATCTTCTCGGATTCTCTTTGTTACTCGCGATACTCTTTTGATTCTCTTTGCTACTCGCGATACTCTTTTGATTCTCTTTGTTACTCGCGATACTCTTTTAATTCTTGAAGTTACTCGCGATACTCTTGTGTCTCGAAGTTACTCTCAATTCTCTTTTGTTTCTCGAAGTTACTCTAAATTCTCTTTTGTTTCTCTGAAATATTAATGTATGGAAAATTTGCGAAATAAAATGAAACTAAGGTTACAATGAAAATTGTTTTATTTCTTCATAAAATATAATACAATGTCAATTCTTTTGTTTTGAATTCTTCAATCGTGAGTGGATATTTTTCATTTCTGTGTAGGATCGGTAGATGATATGAAAAGTAACATACATAATTTAATAATTCGAGACTAATGTTTCTTGTAAAAGTTGAATCAATATATGAATTCCCCAGAGTATTAGGATAATTTGTTGGCACCATGTTCAAATCAAAATGCTTCGTCATGAAACCAAACGCTTTCTCATTCCTTTTGATATCTACATTAAAGTCAGCTATAACAATAATTGGAACATCTTTATCTATATGAAACTCTTCATCGATCAGGAAACTTGTCTCTGAATATTTTATAAGTGCGCTGAATAAGAACATTTTCAAATGGGATGTATCTACTCCCGGATGAATGTAAACAGAAGATAGTATACAATGCGACTGACCATTAATTGTAAATTAATCGTTTTTAACATATGTAGTTACCGAGATATAGAGGATCGCGTCACCAATTCATGCGTATTTTTTCCCAACTTTGCGACTCAGTAGTCGCTGAACTACAATTCCGATTTTCATTTTTTTGTAACTTCTATTGTTACCCTTTATCTCTAAAATAAGACATTAGTTATGTTTTTAACATATGTAGTTACCGAGATATAGAAGATATAGAGGATCTCCCATACAACGTTTTTTGTGGTGTTTTGGTATGTGAATCCTTCCTTCCTGAGACCCCAATGGGAGGAACGTAGTCCTACGTTAAAATGGACTTTTGAGGGAAAATAGGCTGTGCCATAAAGGTGACTGAAGATGAAATATGCACAATTACTCCTATTCTACAACTGGCACACATTGCAATGAATTTCAAAGCATTTTCTTTTATCCCGATAGTAATTTTAAAATGTGAGTGGCTCGTATATATTCCGTTAGTAGTCAAAGATATAGATACATTCTATAGAGTTAAAAAATAATCATTAGATGATTTTTATCATACTTCCTCGATGTGATTAAAAACTCAAATATTTATTTATTCACAACTCAATAAGGAAAATTAATTCAAAATTGCTATTGTTTTCGTTTTGTTACAGTCATGGATGGAGTTAATGAACGCATTTTTTCCTGAGAAAGCTAACTGAAGCGAAAATAACTGTTAAGCATTTTCCGAGTAAAGAAGATGAATTTAAATCCATGAAGAAATTAAAATAATCTAGGGCTGTTTGGCTGTGTTTTCTATACATGAATCACAAACTTAGGGCTTAAATTTTTAGTGAGTACATCAATAAAATGTATGCCGCTCTTCAATTAAAAAATTGCTATACAGATACCATTCGAGGAATACATCAACATAACTTGTTTCCATTCACTTGCTTTACATACTTCTTATGTTCGCTAAATCTATTTCGTGGAGTCAATTCCTACTTATGCGTTGAACATAAAATGACCCATGCCATTTCAAATGCATTGCGCATCGTGCAATTGCTGTCCGTAACGTTAAGAACATTTTTTTTCTGTTTGAAATAGTTCTTTATTTTTTGCCTTATGCATTTTTTGATAAAATAATCCTAGTTTTTGCATTGAAGCCTTAACTAATTGTTTTTATTGTTTCTTAAATTTCGTGTATTTCACTTCATCTCGTTTTATATATACACCTGAATCACTCGGTTTCAATAGCAGTATTAGAGTAAGACTAATCTAAAGTGCATTTTTGTCTTTTTCATTCTATCATATATTTAGTAGATTTAATGTAAACTGAGGATGAAAAGTGGCAAGCGTGTTAAGTGCCGAAAGCGAAAATGTTCGGAAATTTCAAAATCTGTTCGATCAGCCGTTGAAATGTCACACTAGCGACCTCTTTACATGCAGTTTTGAAGTACTCAGAGGACTACCAGGCACTTTTCACGCTTTTACCACATTTTTATGTCCATTAAAACAGCCCATAAAGAGTCATAAGGACTCTAGGCACGAGGATAGGATGTGGATTTAGATTATACTATAAAGTATTGCTCATTTTATACATTAGCGTGAAAAATGGTGGTTGAATTCTGGTACTTACAAAGTTTATCACTTTTTGTCTGCTATTGCTTCTTAGATTTCTATGTGTTTATAAAAAATAATTCTTAAACATGAGCACCAATGTGTTGAACAATCCTTTATGCCTAAAAGAGCAGAATGCACAATATGGGTTATTCTCATGAAAAAGGTACAAATAGTCCCCAAAAAATGTTATTTTACAAAAGTACGTAAAAATCTTAAAAATTGCATGGATGTTTCCATTTAAGCTTAATAAATAACCTTATATTAGTGGTCAAGTTTTCTATTTTATTTTTCACTGTTTATCAGTTTTAAAATTTTTTACCTGTCTACTAAGGTGACATGATAGTCAACGGAACTTTTACATTTTAAACGAAAGCATAATTGACTATTTATTGGGCAGATTTGGTACAGGCTTATTTCTTATAATTAAACAATAAAATTAGTTATTAAAAACCAGTGCAAGAAAACTTAACATTTTAAAATAAATAGCACTTTTAAAATAATGACACTGACTATACATTAGTTAAATAATATTTACAAACAATTTCAAATAAATGAAAGTCAACATTTTGCAGGAAAGTAATCAATTATATACTAGATTAAGTAATATCATATATTTATTTATGAATAAACAATCTAGTAAGTCTCGTATTAAGTTTTTTCTACTTTCTTCTCTTCTGAATTTGAGCATCTGATTGCTTTCTCTTTTTTATTTTTTGATGTTCCCATTTTTTCTAAAAATAAATTTTTGTTATACATTATTGAAGCTTCAAAGATTATAAATATTCTATATAAATTGTTTACCTTAATTATTTTCGAGAATATAATTTCAATTTTATTTTTTAAAAAAATACAAAAGAAAATCATTATATTCATAAAAATATCTACCAAAGATCTTTTAAGTGATATTATTTTAATTTATCTCACTTTATCATGATTTTTGAGATTTTGTCTCTTTCATTGACAATGCCATTCTCTCTGCGGAGATGCTGTATCCACGGAGGGGAATTCCACGGCGGAGACAAAAACTAAGTTTTGAATTTTTCAGTGCTTTTTTTTTTACGTGGCTAAAGTGGAACACTTATTTTTATTAAATTCGATACTAAACCTATCAAAATTTTGTATTTTACTTATAAATTTGATTTTTCTTAACTTATTTATGATGTCCACTGAGTGGACGCTGAGAACTTTATCAAGCTCTAAATGGAACTATTAAATTGGAATATATTCAATAAATTCGCAATAGAACGAAAAAATTTCCTGAAAGAACAAATTGTTTGCCTCTCTTATAAACTCTTTCATGATTTGACATGAGCTGCCATTTATGATATTTTTTAAAGTTATTTTCTTTGTCAACGGAGGGAGACATATTTGACTGGGGACAAAGAGTAAAAATTAATTACAAAGTAATAATAATTTTTAAAAAAATGTTAGGTTAGACTTTAACTAGAGACTTTAAATAATTTAATAGTGAAAAAAATTCAATTTCTTAAAAAAGTGAGTGCTTGAGTTTCAGTAAATATTATTTTTAATTTCATGTGTCCACTGAGGGGAATTCATTGAAAAATGAGAGTTAAATAGTAAAACTATTTTAGTAGAAACGTATTGAATATCTTTCTTAAAACTTAAATTATATATATGAACAAAATATTAGGACATTTGTTGCACTTTCTAATTTTTTTCACCCCGGGGCTGTAAAAAGCACCTTTTCGTGAGAATGACCCATATGATGCAGGTATGAAAATTTCCTTTCGAATTTTCTGAATTCATATTTTTAATAACAGAGGATTCTGAAGTGGAAACTTGAGAAGCGTTTTCGCACAGTAATTATCCTTCTCTTTTGTATTTTAAAAGACAAAAGCAAAGCTGTCGCATCTTTATTCAAAAAAACTTTCCTCAAAATTTAAACATTGTAAGCACATACTTACAACAAAGAGTGAGATTTTAATGATATGCTCATCGCACTGTATCATACAGTGTAACACTCAGTTGCATATTTGATAGACAGGCCCATTTACTTATATCATGTGATTGTGCCATAAAATGATAAAAGATTCTATTACTCTATAGTGTTATCTGCTATAAAACCATTCATTCACTTCATTGAAGTGTTGTTCAATTCAAGATTTTCTTCATTGCTGATGTCATCAATCAAAACATCTTCATATTTTTCTTTGCTACATTAGAGGAGAGTAACATTGCATTTGTTTGGTAATATCTGTAGAAATGATAAACTGGGAGTACTAATTTATCAATATTGATTTATTTTGCAATGCAGTAACCATGCTCTGTTAATTAAAAATAATCATATTTTTGTGTGCTGTTATTTGATTAATTCAGGTAGTGCTGATTATTAACTGAGTCAAATGAGAAATTAATTCAACAAATGATTCAGATAGATTAGAACATTAATAAACTTCTTTGTTCATTAAAAATTTCTGACAACTCAATCAAATTTCAGATACCTGGCCTTTTGTCAAAGATTACGTATACGAAACATACCAGACTATAAACTGATATGTATTACTTTGAGTGGCGTCATTATGACGCATGGTTCTATTACTTTAGAGATTTGGTGTCATGTTCTCAGTCCCCTGAAAGTAAAAATGTGTTGATAATCTATCCTGTTCTGATTAGGCTCACTTTAATTCGTCGCTTAACAAGCAACACCACCTATCTCAAATTTTTGAAATTTCGAAGAGGAGAAAATAATCAATTTTTCGCAATCAGTAACGAATATTTCTGAAATTTTGAGCATCTGATATGAACATGAGACCGCATATTCCGTATTTACAGATATGAAAAAAAACCCAGAAATACTTGTTATTGTTTGCGAAAAATTGAGTATTTTCCTCCTCTTTGAAATTTCAAAAAACTGAGATAAGTGGTGTTGCTTGTTAAGCGACGAATTACTTTTTTCGAACGAGGAAAACACCTGCAAAATAATTAAATACATTGATCGCAATTGTCAGAATGATCTCAGAATTTTCAGAAAGCAAAGAAAGATAACCTTCGTTATTTGATCACTTATTATTTGTTATTAATTAATGGAATTTAATTATTATTACTTATTATGATGCGATTATTGCGATCCCGATGTTATGAGGTTACTAATTACTTATTATTTGTTAGTTTGGTTAGTTGATTCCGTATTATTCGCCATTAATTAATGAAACAAAATTACTACCATAGTCAATTTAAGAATTTCAGGCTTATTACTCTTCAAATAAATTTTGAAAACTGAAATGTAAGTGGAAAAAAATAGAAGCTCAAATAATATTTCCAAGAGGAAATTGATGGAAAAAAGAAAGGAAATTGATTGCGAATGGATACTTAAGATAAGATTAGATTGTACTGAAAGATTAAAAAGGTTGTCACAAAGATTAAACAACATATTTTCAGCTAATAGATGTAGGTTGCCCACTGAAATAAGGGCCACCAGCCTTAACTTCAGAACGACGACACGTTTAAGACGGCTATTCACTTGAAGTATAGCCATGCCATTTGTCCAAAGATCGGTTTTTTTCCTCACCTATTTTAATCGAAAAATACAGGCACGCCATTCACTTGTATTTAAAAGAAGGCTAACTCTGAACGAAGGTAGGGGGAGCGATCTTCTTTCCCTCTTTACAGCTGCTTGTTAATCACTCTTCGATTTTCCCCAGTCAGCAGATTTGAATTTATGCTACCCTCGAAGCGAGGCTTCAATCTACGCAAGGCATTGTTCTTTTCGCTAGCCTCGTTCACGGTCTCTCTGATTTTTCGTTCCGATTTTAGTCTAGACGGAATTCCAACCATGGCAAGCCATTTGGCTCATTTCCATAGTTTTTTTTATTACTTTTTCCTTCTCGCGTTCCAAAATATACAGTTTGTATGTAAAGTGAATGGTCGGCTTTAGTCATAAAAGTAGTGTCTAGGTACTGTATGTTCGCCACGAGAACTGTCGATGCCAAATTGTCTAGTTTACGGCGGTCGCTATATCAACTGGTTATGCTAGGGAAGATCCATTTCAAATAGGAGGAATCCAACAGAAGTCGGAGTTTTTTTATTCTTGGCGCCAGTTTGCGGCGGAACACATTTGAATGAACCTACCTACCTACTAGAAATGGATTCTTCCTACGATAACCTGTTTCTATATCGACCGCCGTAAACTAGACAATCTGGCGGCGACAGTTCTCATGGCGGACAGACAGTATAGTAAAACGTCTATGCGCTATGCGATGAAACCACTTGCGAAGCCACCTGGTGGCAAACTTCGGAGTTAGTGTTCCTACCTCGAAAACGATACAAAATAGCGGAAAAATGTCAATTACAAAGTTATAGAGAGTTATCGATTTAGTATAAAAAGACACCTTGTGCACATTAATACGAAGAACAGAACATTTAAAATGCACATTTGTTTGTTCGCTATTTCCGAAATTGTGACGTCATAAAACGGATTAAAAAGAGAAAAAAATTAGACCTTTATTTTCGGTATTTAAAGTGCTTTTCGTCATCTATAATATATATTTTAACCATTGCTTGATTTTCACTTTGCACACGTTTTAGCTTATAGTTGGTGCTGAAGAACAAATAACAGTAATACGTCCTGTAATACTGGCGAAAAGATACTTGCACCTGCTTTTTGAATTATTCCCACAGGAAAAAGCATAATGAGGTCATTTTTTGCCCGAAAATTAAGATTTTTTCCTTTTGTCCATGTTTTGTGACGTCACAATTTCGGAAAATGCGAACAAACAAATGCACATGTTAAGCGTTCTGATCTTTGTATTGATGTGCACAAGGTATGTTTTTATACTGAATTAATAACGCTCTACAACTTTCTAATTGACATTTTTCCTTTATTCTGTACCGTTTTCGAGGTAGGAACGCTAATTCCGAAGTTTACCTCCAGGTGGCATTGTAAGTTGTCTAATCACATAGCGAGTAGACATTTTACTATACCTAAACACTACTTTCATGACTAAAGGTGCCGCCGCCCCCCCCCCCCCCCCCCCCCCCGCTTATTTAAGTTGGGACCCTACAGATTCCACCCAATCTTTTTTACATTACTTTTAAATTTTTTAAATCAAATACTGAGAGCATAAAAAATACAGAAGGTTTCGATTATCATAATTTGCCCAATTTTCGTTTCTTTTAAAATGATATACTTCCACAGTATAAATCAAAACGGTCTAGATTTAGAGATAATCCTTATCTACGAAATATATGATAAGCCAAATAAATATTGAGGTGTCCATTAAATATTTTTTAACTCAAGTATTCTCAAGCATTCTCAAGAATTTAATTCCTAAAACACTGCAAAATAAAACAAAAGTTGTACTATCTCCTGACTAACGGACTGGATTTGAACTGACAAATGATCTGAATCAACAGCTGACAGATCTCAGCCATCCATGACCTTGATCCTTCAATACTCACTGTATTTCACTCAACTGATTCCTTTTGTTTTTCGTTTTGTTGTTTTCCTCGTCAGAAGAGATGAGAATGCTCCGTATAAATAAACGAGTTTTCTGCTCCCCTGACTCCATTATAAGAGGTGTTGGATTGGTTAACTGTCCCGCTTTCCATAATGTCTTATATCATCCCATGATAGTGCACTAGCTGCATGAGGAACAGTAAAATGGGGTATTTCGCAGAGGATACAGGCCCCACATTTTCGAATCTTGGTGGCCGGTAATTTATGTTTTGGGCGTATGTCTTAGTGACGCTACGAGGGATCAATTTCGTTATCTTTATATGTTACATACACTTTAATAACCAGAAAACTCAAAATGTTAGAGTTTACTTAACTTGGTTGACTAACTGATTCTGAAATTGAATGCGACTTGTGTCTTTCATCTATTCTTTGTTTACGAAAAAAGTCATCAAAAGCATTCTCTTTAGCGAATTCATCTACTAAAGAAACCCCGTCATTACTGTGAAATTAGTCCAGAGCTGCCTTTCAAAATACATTCTTAGCTTACGAAAACGCGTTTTTAAAGGTCAGTTAAGAATTTAGAAGCAGTTTTCATTATGGAGAAAAAAAAGCAACCAATGCCTACAGTCAGGTTATAATGGTATATTTAATTTTTAAATAAAAATAGAGTTAAAATAAATATGCACTGAGAAAATTGCATTAATTCTAATACCACAAATGTGTTTAAAATCAATAACTATAAAATTGCTTAATTCTTAAGACAGCTACAAACCTTTTGTTAAGTCTTGAGTAAAGTCAATTGTTTAAGCGCCCAAGAAAGTTCATATTTACTAAAATCAGTCAGTTTTATGATTTTTTTTCCTTCAAAATATCATAGATCTACAAACGCGCATTTCACAGAATCACAGCGGTCACATTATCTTTATTTACTAAAAATTAATGTTTTAAAATCTCTGTATGTATGTTTACATTAAATTCACCGTTTCCCGAATTATACATCATAATATTTTTTTTGAATATTAGAAGCTTTAATTCTGAATTCTTTGAAAAACGTTTTTATTACATTAAAGCGATTTAAGCAATATATTTTTTTGCATCTCTTGTAAATATTCAGTTAATTTTGCTGAGTTGCATTTTCCTCTGTGTTTATTTTAATTTTGTTTCTGATTAGCGTTCTCATATCTATCGTTTCGTCAATTTTTCAGATTTTATGCTTTAGCATTCTCTGATAAGGAGCGCATTATAGGACAATTTTTTTTTTGAATATAAGTGCTTCGTTTATTTTCATGACAATCCCTTGCTTCTGATCAGATTTATTAGTTGATTGTCCTCTTCTTTCACATAAATACGTTTCAAAATCGGATACATTTTGCATTTGTTGGTTGATGGTGGTGGGAACCGCATTTTGTTGCCATTGAAGGACATTCGCGCAAATATTTAGTTGAGGTAATTTTATTTTGAATTATGAATTTATTTATTCAAAGTTTTACAAAGATTTTTCCTTCAAATTATCATATTTTGTACATGTATATTAAACTTATCAGTTGTTACCTAGTTAAAGCATTTATCTTACCATAGTAATTTTTAGAAAGCACTCAAAAGTATGAAAGAAAGAATTATGAATTTATTTATACAAATTTCGTAAATGATTTTTTAATTAAGGTATAGAGATATATTTTGTACATGTATATTATACATCTCAGTTGTTGACTAGTTAAAACATTTATATTACCACTAGCTGTTACCCGCAACTTCGTACGCGAAGAATTTGAATTATTAAATTTTTTAAATTCACGGATGTAAATGTTTCGTTACATGTTGAAAGGGGAAATTAAAAGTTTTGACGATTGATAATACATAATTGGACGACTAACAGGAGTGTATGCTGTTATAGTTAGGTGATTTGTTTATCTATGTTAACACACTTTTGTATACGACGTTTTTTGTTTTAAGTTTTTTGCACGGATATAGGGGTTTTATGGTCTGGACACACGTGAACACGCCACATAAGTTGCCCATGGGGAAAATATGGTTTTTCCAAATGTACGCCTGCACCTTTGAGTGTCTGGCCCTGAGCCTGCCAAATGCTAATTGTAGTGTTGGGATTCTCAAATCGCACTCGCCAGCTCCCTTCCTCGAGGGTCGGAGATTGTTTTGTTTTGGTTAATCAGTCGAGTTGCGAACTCGAAAGCTAAAGGAACGTTTTCGGAAGGCGCCGGCGAGTGAGGCCGGGGATCCTAACGGAAGTGTAGGTGTAAGATTGACGTGGCTGACCGCGAAGGTTCCCGACGTATCTTTCTGTCTGTGCTGTTGCTGACCGCGAAGGGTCGCAACAATTAGTTTCTACGTGCTGTGTTGTCCTATCCGTTATTCTAGTGTTTGTCCCGAATGTTATGTAAATAAATTGTTGTCTTTTATCACATCTCTAGTAATCCATTTAAAAGAACCAACAACACCCTTAAAAAAAGGCCACGATTTGTCACACTAATTTTAAAGGGAATTTTTACCTTTTGAACTTGGATGGTAAATTCTTCGGTATTATCGGAATGTGTGAAATTAAAACACTCTCTCGTTCTTAAACACTCTCACGATGTTTCGACCTAGGTGTGCAATTTTTAACCGTGCGCAGTCTCGGTACATCGAGGTTACGTATCAATAGTACTGGCACACCGACTTTTAATCTCAACTTGTCGGATGGCACCCCTGACAATTCTAAGGAGTTGAAGAACTTGTTATTTGTTATATGAAGAAGTTGATGTTGCTTGTTATTGCCCATTAGCACATCTACAGGCAGATATTCTGTAATACCTATCTTCATTTGTTACATATTTTTATTTTATTTATCTGACCTAAACTTTCATTAATGAGCGCCGAAATTACCAATTCAAAAACCATTCTCTATTCCTCATATATTTTCCGTTACTGTAAATTACATCATTGTACTCAATGGTATCATCAGGCCCTTATAATCTGTGGTTATATAATATTAATTAATAATTAATACCATCCATCATGCTATATGTCATCTGTTCTACCATTAAAAAGAATACATAAAACAAATTACTATATTGTCGCATATTTTCCTTTAGTTATAATTAACATTACTTTCTAAATATTAATCCAAA
Organism: Araneus ventricosus; assembly: GCA_013235015.1. Classification (NCBI taxonomy): domain Eukaryota; kingdom Metazoa; phylum Arthropoda; class Arachnida; order Araneae; family Araneidae; genus Araneus; species Araneus ventricosus. The sequence continues at coordinate 111,808 of BGPR01000017.1, forward strand.
AGCTCTTGCAGAAATATCATATCTATCAATAGATTTCTGTCCTGGCGTCAATTTATCGACAGCTTTTTGAATAAAATCTGATATGGAAAAGATACAAATATAAATAACTAAAATTAGATAGACTGCAAACTCGAAAAATGAAAATCAAGCGTCGAGTTGAGTAATTTCAGTTATTATTCCACACATAAATAAATTATTTGTTTATTTTCTCAGAAAGATCACATAACCGCGGTTTTCTTTACGATCACGTGATGTTTGACATTAAAAATAAGTTATTCAACGTGTAGTTTGGCCGTGAGAGCGTAACAAACAGACAGTCAGACACACTTTCTCATTTAATATATTATTAAGGATTAAGGATTTATTATATGTTAGGAAACACAGGTAAAAATGACAGGTGATATGAACTGCAGTGATTTTTTAATCTAATTAAATAAGCTTTAGAATTCTTTAAGAACCAATGAAAACATTGCCAAACGATATTTGAAAAAAATAAACAGAATAAATAATGGCAAAGTAATTACACAGTTGCCTAGCAACTCATCAGTGTCAACTCTAGTATAATTAAATTTGATTTATTTTAAAATTGTCTGCGTGTCAACTTTTTATTAAATTTTGAAAAATTAATAAAAATTGAAGTAAAAATGTCACAGATATAAAACTGATATCATTAAAAAGGTAAAATTTTGAACTTTAAGATGGTATAAAAATAATTTTCGGGGGATAATTTGCTCCTAACTTACAGCGGAAAAAGTGTTTCGGTTATTTTTTAATTAACTGACTGTTTAATTAACTTTTGCGCTTTAAAAAGTTCACAGTAATCTTTCCCTTGTCTTAATTAATAAGTGTGCAAAGTTTGGTCAAAATCAGTGCAGTGGTTTAGGAGGAGATGTGGAACATAGATACATACAAACATATATACAAACATACAAACCCACAATGACTTTTATTTATATTAAGATAGAATGTTTTAGTAAGAACTCAAAATTATGTCTTTTCTTTGCCTTTTTTCTCTAATGTTAACAAAAGGGAGATAAATCTCTGCGTAGAATCTGTTCAAATCAGGGGTTCTGATATTTGTACTCTAAATTTTTTTTCACATAACTTTTGCAAGTTGCATGGTTGCTGGGTAAATTTTTCTTCAGTTAGGTAAAGCATATAAATATTGTGTAAAATTAATTTCTATCAAGTAAAAACACTTGCTTTCTATAATTATGAACAGTGAAAAGCGTTTAACACGAAACTGAAGGGACCAAAATATTTTTTCGTGTTAAACAATGCACGCGAATAAAACACAAATAAATACTTACTGATATTTTCAATGTCGTCAAATTTTATAAATTCAATTACTTGCTAAAATTTACACTTGTAAGTGCATACATTGAATGTATATATATATATATTGATCAACACATGATATTAGATGCACTATTAACGCTTCAAATAATTATACTTATTTAATAAAAAATTATGTTCTTTTCTGAAAAAAAGAATCTTATATTTTTCTTTCGGTCGCTTTCGATCTCCGTTTTTTATCAAATGCTTTAAGCAGCTCCATCTTCATTTTAATCGAAATTGTGACTTGTTTTCGAGCCTATTTCTCTGCCATTGTCCACCCCAAAAATTTATTTAAGTTACGAAAAAAATTAAAACCGATTTTGGCAGAAAATTCACTGATTTCAACACACAATTCACCGAATTCGAAAACGATACTAACGAAAGGAATTTTAAATAAATAAAAAAGTAATAATAAAAAAAGCCAACAAATATGGATGACGATGCGACTGCAGAAAGCTGATATATTTTGAGGTAAAATAGCGGAATCTTTTCGTATTAAGCGATTTTGTTTCGTGTTAAAAGAAAAAAACTGTATGAAATAACACAGTGTTTTGTCTGGATCGAAGTATTATTTCGTGTTAACTGTTTTCCACTGCATTTCTGCAAATAATAAATATTCTTCTAAATAAATTATGGTTTAGTTTTTCTCCGGCAAAATTAGTTTTATTATATATTTATTATTATAACATTTTAGGACAAAATATTAAATAGTTTAAGTTAACTAAAATAAATTAACATCACTACTAATTTCATAAAATTATATTTTTAACTGAAAATAAATAAGCGTGTCGTATATTGAAAGTGGGAAAAATTTTAATTTTCAGTATATTTTTTGCTAAATGTGTGTTGAAATGAAATGCAGATAATCAAAATGACCTGTTTCACAGATGCGTCTTTATTTCTGATTGATACATTGAGAATGGAGCACTAATACAAGATGAATAGAATTTTAGAAACGTAGAAAACAATTTTTATCGATATTGCTGATATGGTAAAAATTTGCTGTTAGTTTTAGAGGAAGAAAAAGAAAACGATTCGAGTTTGCATACTATTTCAATTTTACAAATATTTAAATCAGCTCATAAAAGCTTTTGATTATATAGTTATAGAACAGGTCAGATGAACATCTGGGAATTACAAAAACTTCTTGTTCCTAATACTCATGACGCATTCAAGTAAATTTTCAGAGCAGTTCCTCCAAGAATTATTTTCCTTTTTTTCAGATATCATCTTCATTCGTTATTTTCATTTTTTGCATTTCCAAATCAACCTCAAAAATAGCCTGATTTATTCAAAGCGAACAATTCCGGCGGCATAATTCGGTTTGAATCCAGCCAGTTCTAGCGAATTGTGTACCACTGCAATTCGCCATTTTTAGCGAATTCCAGTGGCACATAGAGTAATACTATATATCCATGTTTTACTGCTTAAATGGATGGAAATTGATGCACTTTTGATGACCCAGCACCAAGTTTGACTATCAGGAATAATCTGTCATCTTTCAAGACACTAAATTTTATTTTTGATGTCTTAAAACCCTTAAGAATTTAATTTTAGTATAAAAAATTTTGGGCTATTTTCAAAAATGATTATTAATCATAGATCCAAGAGAATGAAACTCCATAACGAAATGGAACAAGCTGGCTTTGATCATCTTATTTATGAAGCCTAAATACGATTATTTCGAAGTATCTGTACTTCAAAAAGCTGCCTTGATGGTAAATGAAAATAAAAGAAACTTGAATTTCAAGCAATATTCTCAAGCCAGTTTCAGATCTCATGAGCCTGATGCTCTTAGTATAACATTAAAAGATTGAATCAACTTGTTTCTCAAAAGCGTCTAAATTGTTGGCTTATAATCTAGAATTAAACCGAATAAATTATATATCCATTATAACGGATTTGGATATAAAAAGCGAGCAGAATGCAACCATGATATCCAATTCGGCAAAACAGCTCCCACAGAAAATTCTCCACCAAATAGTTGTTAAGTAGGCCATTTCTACAATATAGCTAGTCGCGACTCGTGACATGCTTTAAGAGGGCTATTCATATCTCTTCCAAAATGGAAATTTTGGAACACGAGAAGGAAAAAACATTCGTCAAGGTCGAAAACCTATGGAAAATAGCATAACGGTTTTGAAAAGTAGGGTTTCCAACCAAACCAAACTACGGCAGGTCGTGTGCCGGCGTAATTTGTTTAGCAGATGTTTATTAAATTCATTTAATTATGTAACAACTATGTAATACAACTACTACACTACGCAGATATTTTTATTTTGGATGTGAATGGGTGAGCGAGAGGACAAGCACGTCTAGAGATGTATCCGGTCTTCTTGAGCTTATCTTTATCAGCAGTTTTTGTTTATCAAAACTCTACCTTCTGAAGACCAAATTTTTTTTAACATCTGAAATTTGTAAGTTCTAATCAATTAAAAACTTGAATTGTGACACGAAATTTTCGGGCATAAATACAATAACTCGATCACCCTTATAAAATGTTATAAAAAAGAATTTTAATGAAAAAATAATCATGTTATTAATTTCAAAATAAAAATTTTCTTTCACTTATGATATATAAAAATAAAGGTGTATATTCTGCTTTATAAACTAATTTTAGTTCTAATTATATTAAAGCTCCGTTCTCTAAAGCCATAAGAGACCTATTTTGAAATATTCTCTTATGAGAAGGACGATACCTGAGCCGTACCCCTACTCCAAACTTTCACACCACATCGGTGTGAAGCCATTTATCCCTGGACTTTAGATTTAACGAGCACCAGGACCATATACATAGCGGAATTTCGTGGAACAGGGTTTCGGGCCTGCAACACACCTGTCCTGAATTGCCTTACCACCAGGCCACTGTGGCCCTTCTATGTAAACTGAAAGAGACTTATAGGAACTTTGAAAAACTATTCAAATGCGTTAAGTCGTACTTTAAAGCATAAAAAATTATTGAAAACTTCATAACTCATAATTTTTTAAAAGGTTTTAATTTGAGATCAATCAGGTAATCAGAAAAGTTAAAAAAATCAACAGAAACACTAAAAATCTATAAAATGTTAAATCTTTGAAAAAATTTAAGGACTGAATTTAAATAGAAAGCAAATACAAAAACCCAAAATTGTCACTGAATTGAAAAAAAACTTAGGTTTAAATGAAGTTCTGCGTACTTTACAAGGAAAAAGAGTCTGATTAACTATCTGTAGAGCCAATAAAAATTGATTGCCAAAATTTAAAGAAAATGTCGTCGTCACGAATGACAGTGAGTTGATGAATATCCTGTTCCTGTGATGAATGCAATATTCATCAGAGAAAGGATTCATCGCGGAATACTCTCATACGCAAAAAAGCAACAAGTATAATTAAATTTCGTTCGCTTTAAAATAAAAAACAAATTATCCAAATATCGGTCACAAACTATTCCAACGATGAGCATCATAAACAACATGAAAAGCAAGGAAAAAAATGCAAAACTTTGTCTCCTTTCTTTTTCTTCTTTGACTCCTAAACAAGAGAGAAACATTTCCATCAGCTTATCTTTAGATCAGATTGAGCACAAATCAAGACACATTTTACGGCTAACTATTTCTTATTTACTGGAGTCCCCCATCCTTTTCAATATGTTCACGAGAATTTTAAACTCGATTACCGCAAGCACAACCATCTATAAATACAACAGTCTCCTCTGTGACATTACATATATGAATACAGCATGTTTTATTATGAGCTTTGATTTGTTGATTTTGATATATTTCTTAATTAAAAGGAAACTTACAGCCATCTACATAAAAATCTTATAAACATAAAAGGTTTCATGACAAAATATAATCTGGCTTCGTTTCCATCTTTTCTGTGTTCTATCTTTATTCATTTGCGAATTATTGTTTTTTAAAGTTGATCCAGACTAATCTGTATCAATTTGCATGCAAAAGGAAAATCTTCTGTCTATTTTAACTATTCCCTCGAAAATGGCTAAGTTATCCGCTTTTACGGGAATCAGTGTAGTAAAAATTCTGTAACATGGTATCATATTTTTATAAGAACAGAACGAATTTTAAAAATAATCGCTGAAAATTGTCTAGAAGCTGTTAAGTGGGAAGTAGAAACATGTTGACTTTATAAGAATTCCATTTCTTCTAATGGCCATGGTGAACTTTTCGTTTATTTTTGAAAAATATAAATGTTCCATTCGTTGCAAATAAATAACTGTTGAAAGAAAACGTTTAAAAGTTAGTTTTGAATTAGTCTTTTTTCAATGGTAAAATGACACTCGTTTGTGACAAGCTTTGTGTTACAGTAAGATATCTCCAAGCGGCCACCCCTCTAAATGGCCACTTTTGTTTGGCACGAAAATTTTAGCCCATATATATAATATTAAAATAACCTCTAATAAGGACCACTCAAACCTCTCTGAGTGTCTGAGTTTATCTTCCGTTCAATTTGAATGAAATATATTTCTTCCCACTCTTTGACCCTGGGAATTTTATTTAGAGAAAAAGGAGGAAAGAAAGAACCAAAAATTCGTATACTCAAAAATAACACAGGAAATCAGATCGAAGTTACCCATTCCTTTCTCTACGTGGATAAAAGTCAGATCGAAGTTACTCATTCCTTTCTCTACGTGGATAAAATTGAACTTCGACCTTTAAGGGATGGGATATTCACGAGCTTTACATGACTTTCAAGCGTTGATTTGGACCCTGACAAAGAAAATGCTGATATGTGTTGCGACCATCAGCAAGTGAAACTTTCAGCTCAACAGAATTCAGGACGAATGAATGATATTATTGTCCATTCCTCAACAACTACCAACGAATCAATTAGGGATATGCTTTTCCAATTTAAAAGCAGAACTAAGGAAATCCTCGAAAAAGCCGAAAGATGAGTCTTGAAAAAAGAATGTTTCTTTTATCAAAAAAACCCCTACGAATTAAGTACTTTTTTCTTTAGATGGTTTTTAAAATTCACTTCGTCGGAAATAACGAATTCGCACTTGGTTTAAATACATATTGTGTACTTCCAAACGTGAAACCCCTTTACAGCGGCCACCCTTCTATACGGCCACTTTTCCTTGGGACGGAGGGAGGCAATTATAGAGAGGTTTCGCTTATTGGAATTGTTTGAAAGTTTTATAATTTCCCTTCACCTGTTCTCTGACTTATATGAATATAAACATCTGCAAAAATTTTATAACTCCATACCTTATTTATTTCATACTACACCTCCTAAATAAAAAATGACACCGCAGTGAAATCTTCAGAAGGTAGAGTTTTGATAAACAAAAACTGCTAATAAAGATAAGCTCAAGAAGACCGAATGCATCTCTAGACGTGCTTGTGCTCCCGCTCTCCCATTCACATTCAAAATAAAAATATCTCCGAAGTGTAGTAGTTAACATAATTAAATGAATTAAATAAACACCTGCTAAACAAATTACATCAGTTACAGCTGTTAATGATTTTTTAATTGTTTCTCTGTCGGAGGCAAATGATTCATTAATTTTTTTCCGAAAAATTGTGATTTCTAACATTTGAGTTTTTTTGCACTCACCATTCCAGGGGAGCTCGAAGCTTCAATTGATTTCTTCATTTTAGATGAGGGATAATTTACAGTCGTAATAGAATGCTGTTGATGAACTGAGTGATCAGCTGTCTGATATAAAAAAAAACGTTTATTCATACATTTCCATATTTAAGCGCATACATTTCCAAAATCTTTTGCAGCCCTGCTTGCCCGAGGACGGAAGCGGATAAATCGGAAAGGCGGCAAGACTCACCGAAAAAGCAATCGCGGGGCTGTGCAATGGACACCGCGGAGTTCCGGAAGCGGGGCCGCGAGATGGTGGACTACATAGCCGATTACTTGGAGTCCATTTCCCAGCGGCGGGTCACGCCCAACGTCGAACCGGGATATCTCCGGAATCTGATCCCGAACGCTGCGCCCAAGAAGGGAGAAGACTGGGATGATATCATGAAAGATGTAGAAAGGTACATCATGCCCGGGGTGAGTTGCTAAATTCATTTTTAAATGTTTATGAACGAAATTGAGGGGATTTGGAACCCTAAGTCTGTTAACCCTAACCCTGTTACTTCGATGCACTTTTCCTCAAAACTTTTTATAGATTCATGTTTGAAATTTTTTATACAAGTAAAGTACATCTTTCCATTATACTGAACTGATTTTTTTAAAAAGTTCAAAAACTTATTTTTTACAATTTTTTTTTGTGTCAAAACAAAAAATGTGAAATTGGCAATTTCGATGTACCTTTTCTCAAAATATGTTATAGACGCATGTTTGAAATTTTTTATAGAAGTAAAGTTAACCTTTCTCATTATACTGAAATGAGATTTTGGTTTATTTTTAATTTTTTATAATTTTACAAAATATTTAATTAGACATAGTGAAATTTTACCTTATTTTGACACGAAAAAAATTGTAAAAACTAAATTTTTGAGTATTTTTTTTAAAAAAGCTCATTTTAGTATAATTATAAAGATGTACTTTACTTTTATAAAAAGTCTCAAACATCTATATATAACAGATTTTGAGAAAAGGTACATCGAAATTGCCAATTTCACATTTTTTGTTCTGACACAAAAAAATTGTAAAAAATAAGTTTTTGAATTAAAAAAAATCATTTCAGTATAATGGAAAAGATGTACTTTACTTGTATAAACAATTTTAAACATGAATCTATAACAGATTTTGCGAACTGGTACATCGAAGTAACAGGGTTAGGGTTAACGGACTTAGGGTTCCAACTCCCCTTAACTGCATCAGGGATTGAGTTTATTCACTTGACTGTTCGTCTTCCTTCATAATCTGATTAGATGGCACCTTCTCTTTTAGGATTTTTAGGCACTTGGATTTCGTACGCAGTTTTATATTTGAATTTTGTAAATTTGTTATAGATTGAATATAAATGCTTTAATACAGTGAGTGCGGCGACATAGTCAAAAGTGGCTTTTGCGCCGAAAAATTTAAATAAATTCAACTTTCTTTTAGGAATCAGCTTGGAACTTTGGTTCAATTAAGAGTCTATAGTAAATCTGAGATATTTATTTATTACGCATAATTTTTGTATCGAAGCGTAATGATTAGGGATGGCTAACTCGTCGCTTAACGTGCAACACCAACTATGAAATTTCAAAGAAGAGGAAAATGCTCAATTTTTCGCAACCAAAAACGAATATTTCTGCGTTTTCTTTCACATCTGGTTGGAATATGCGGTCTCATGTTCATATCAGATGCTTAAAAAAATTCAGAAATATTCGTTATTGATTGCGAAAAATTGAGTATTTTCTTTCTCTTTTGAAATTTGAAAAAATTGAGATAAGTGGTGTTGCTTGTTAAGCGAGGAAAGTTTACTTTATAAATTTAAAAAGACGAAAACTTGATGCAAGAATGAAGCACAGGCAAATCAGTCAAGTGATTAAAGATATAAAAATGGGTATTTTGTGGTAATGGGTATGGATAAACTGTCAAGTGGAGAGATATGACTGACGTTCAGCTTTTCGTACAATCTCGTGAACAAAAATGAATGTTGATAACAATTAATGCTTTATTACTGCTGCTGTTACTTCTGCTTAAAATGTGCATTTTTTAATAATAAGGTGGCGTATTTATAGTATTCGAATGTTATATTCTTCCAATTTTTAAGAAAAATTTTCTAATCTTTACAAAATTTTTCTAATATTTACAAAAATCGCACAATTAACTTTCACTCGTGTTACCAACATATTCTGTGTGAGCCCATTCCTCGGCGCATCATAGCAAATAGTTTACAAATATTGAATACTATTCCATATTTGTCATCCTACTGGTATTCCATATTTATCGCCTACTGGACATTTGTTTTGGGAGATTATAAATATGGATCCAGGAAACGAAAGAAATAAAAGTTAAATGTGAAAATAATAAGGATAAGATGACTTGCCGAAATTTACACTTTCCAAAAAAAAAGCAAAAATGCTCGTAATGAAAACGTGGTTACAGTTACAACAGCACAGACAACACGAACGTAATGGTTGCTCAATAGGAAACGTTTCGCATTGTTTCTACTAAGTTGCAGCAATTTAATAGAGGATAAACCGTCCTATTCTATATTTGTACCTGTATTCCATATTAGTCGTCCACCCTCTATATATAAAAAAGAAATTAAAAATAAGCAGCCATAAATATAATAACACAACAGTCCAAAAAGTTTTCTTCTCTATTAAGTCTAGTTTAAACGATGAAGTTAAAAATGAATCAATTATTACTGAAGTCAAAACGGATAACAACTATTGCTGTCAGAAAGCAATTTTAAAACATGTTGCTGTTCTTGAACATTCATTGCTTTTGAATAAACTTTTTTGTAGCATATAAACCAATTTATTTAGATTGATAATGTATATTTCATTAAAAGAATAGAATTGTAGGCCTCAACAGTCTTGCACTATTTTCACTGTGTGTTCTACTCGGACATAGAACTACGATTCTGAACTGAATAATTACGAAAGTTTTATATTTTTTTATCCTCTGGGACTTTAGAGATGTGATTCAAAAGTGAATAGGTTTATTATTTTTATTATTACTGAACATCGAATCTCTAAAATGTGTAAGAGAATTATGCTGCTTCTGCTGTTGTGCATAGCTATATGAATGATTAGAAGTTTTTCTTTATTTCATATACTAATTTTTTTCAATCCTGTTTTACTGTTATTAAAAAATATTATTTTATTTTTAATTTTTAAAATTATTTTCCTTTCCTTATTTTAAAATTTATTTTTCTTTTTCTCAATGTAAATGCCATAAAGAATCTCACGCTCCGCTGTGCTATTAATGCTTGTTTATTTTTGTTTTACAATTTCTAAAGCCTAGGATATACTTTGTTTCGTTCTCATACAATCACTTGCATCAAAACAGCCATTAAAATGCTTTATTTTCATCTGTATTTCTAGTGCGGGGGATTATAATTTCTATGTGTCTTTTCCGCATAGCTATTTCCTACGAAGGATGACTTATCGTTGAATTTAGATTTTTTTAAAAAAGCTTATTGCTGATTTTAATGCTATCAACACACTGATGGAGAAATGCACTTCTGCAGTTTTATTAGGTCTGAAGTTGGTAAAATGGCAATAGTGACAGAAAGGTGAGATCTTATCAGTGCGAAATGAATGATAAAAATCTTCACTCAGATCAGAGCTGAAATTCCTTGCAAAGAAATTTCCCATGATGCACCTTCTTCACTAATAGTTAAATGGAAAAAAGCTATAAAACGGTGTCGGTTCAAGATCGATCGGAATATTTAAGATATATTCGACTTTTTCCTTTCGATGTCAAGTGCCATCGAAGCGGGTTATGTTGCAACAAATTAACCAAGTTTGTGAGCATCGTTATGTAAACGAAGAAATCAATTCGTGCTCTTTTGGATTGGAATCAGTTGACTAAGGTATCAAACTGCTGCTTGAAATGTAGGCATTGACACTATAATATCTTTACAGTTTATAAACTGGGTATTAATGATTTTAAGAACACATATGCTTCACTTTGAAAATAAATGTTGTAAATGAATCGTTAATTTGGTAATTGCTTCTATTAAGTTTCTTCAACAAAAAAATCTGTTATGATTAATCTCAGAAAATTTAATAATATTTGTTTAGAGTTATTAATTAATAATTATTTCAATGAAAACCAGATGAATTATAGTGATTTTGTTCATAGAAAGTAACAGATAGATTGTGTTTTTCTCCGCTGGTTTTAGAGATCGAATGATTTTGAGTAAATATGTGTATTATAAACATATAACTGCCCTCATCGTTTAGATAAAATAAAAACATTTGTACATTTAAAATGCGTGTAGCTAATTTTAAATGCTACATACACAAAAAATCTACATATGGTTTCTAAGAACAACCCTGTGAGTAATATGTTGATAAGTGACTCAGCTTTTTCATTTGAGAAATTGTGCTTCCTTATTGTTTTTTCAGAGTAAAATACTTATTGAACAGCAAGAAAAAACATACAAACTTTCTATCATTATATCTAGCAGACCACTTACGAAATCAGATATTACACGTGTTCCTTGCCCTCTTTCTCAATAAAAATATAGTTTATCTTCGTAAATTTATAAGTTTTTGTCCCCACGCATATTATCACACACCAATCTTTGTAGTTGCATACGCATTCTTACGTGCGAACATATGTTTTTTATATATTCAGAAACGTCAGTTTTAAACTCATTTTCATCTATTATTAGTTGTTTTTGAACAGCTAGTTCTTCTGTAATATTATTATAAACATACTACGTATGACTAGAAAATAGCTGTACTGTGTGATGCTTTAATCTTTTTATTTTTATTTTTTTATGATTAGATATTATCACCCTCCCCTTCAGAGCCCTTCTCGATCCTTACACAGCTCAATCCGTTGCTTGAAACAATGTATCAGGCTATTTCCTGAAAGCCTTTTCACAACCCCCGCTTTCAATACATCTAAACTCTCAAATCTAGTTCATTCAGCACCGACTTCTCCAATGGGAATAAAAAGAAGTCTCATGGGATAATATCAGGTGAATAGAGTTGGTATTCTATGATGGGAATTCCATGCATGACCAATAACGTTCTGACAGACACTGAGTTGTGGGCCGGGGCATTGTCCTGGTGAAGGAGCCAAGATTTGTTTTTTCACGTAGAGTAGTAAGAGTAATTGCATAATATATTGGTTGGCCTTGACCTTCAGTTTCCCAATCAATATGCACAATCCTTCTGATGTCGAAAACTCATGTCGAACTTCGTCAACCAGGACATAAGTCGTCATCATTCTCTTATCGGCCCTCGTTGAAACAAGTCAAGAACTTGTGTATGCGACAAGCACTCGACTACGTGCACTTTTTGCAACAGCTTTGTTGCAGATTTGCCAAATTTAAAGAGGAATTTCATTTCAACCCGCTGCTTTTTCTGAACATTTAGCATTTTTTTACCCACACGATGTACATGGACGACTCACTTCTAAGGTTACAACCGAACAGGGCAATATGCGGGGTTGAAACTTGAGCAAATTAGTGACTTTTTCAGCATTATGTTTTCTGATGGATTTTTCGGTCTCAGAATTATATCTTTGTGTTTGATCCAAAGCAAACTAGATTTCAAAGAATGCATGGATTTCTGATAGGATTCAATGCGAAGGAAATTATTTTCAATGTCGTCTTGAATCATCTTGAATTTAAACTGCGTTTGAAAGCTTTTACTGCTCACTGATTCCGTCCACTTTTAAGATTTAAAAATTGAATTACTGATGCGAGGGCTATGTGTGTTCTTGATGCAGGAAACTATAATAAATTTCTTACATTCGTTTCAGGAGAGTGCCCATTATGTTTTCTTTTATAATTATGAGTTCTGTCTACATGAACGTGAGTTCTTGTTAATGATTCGTCATATCCTTTTCAGAAACCCAAATGATTCATATTGCATTAAATCCATTTTTATAATATGTAATGTGAAACAAACTCGTTGAGCATTAAAAGCCAGATTTTAATTTACCGCTTTAAATATCAACTCTTCTAAGAATTTAAAGCCGATATTTAGAGAGATACATAGATAAATGTAGTCAAAGGTAATGTAAAAAGTTTGTGTTGTGCTCGGTAATTTTTGCCGTTTCATATGAAAATATTTCTGGTGATGGTTAATGCAGCTTTTTCATTTTCTCGAATATGAAGTATAAAAATAGAAAGTACTGTAATCCTCAAATAATATGACCTCGAGATTTTGATGACTCTCAAAGTTTTAAACGTTACTCAGTCCCCCCAAAACATTTTTGGAATTATGTCTGTGAGAAATATGACTCAAAAGAGCAACGAGCTGAAAAGATGAAATTTAGCATGTGGTCTTTACACAAAAATCGTAGAATTCCATCACATCTTTGACCAGATGCGTTTGCGGGTAGTCTGTGTGTGTGTCTCTTTGTGTATACGGACACGACAACCTAGGAACACAGACATCTAGGAGAAACAAATTTGCCATGTGGGTTTATCATAGGAATTGTAAATCTATATCAAATTTTGGATCAAATCTGTCACCCAGTCGTTCGACTGTCGGTCTGCGTATCCCCAGTAGCGCAAAGATGTTATACAATTTTGAACGGTGTTGATCAATATTCGCAATATTGTATAATATTGTACAATATCGAATAATATTATATAATATCAAACAATATTGGACGATGTCGCATAACTTGTGTTAGCCGGGATTTGCGTGTATGTAGACGCGATAACTCAAATCGTAACAACTTAGATTGTTGGTTTTGTATGTAGTCATGTCATCAAAGTTGTAGATATGTATCAAATTTTGGCTCTAATCCGACGAAGTAAGGCGTTCAAAATACATGCTCACTTTTCTTCACTGTATTACGGAGCACAAAAGGCGCCATATTTTATTCGCATGTCAATAAGTCGTGGGGAGAACAATCCCTCTGGACATGCGCTGACATGAATGACAAAGCATATTTTATAATTTGTGACTGAAATTACGAAAGCATATTTTGTTATAAGGTGTTAAAATACTTCTTTTTGAAGAATGTATACATTATTTCTCCAAACTGCGGAACAATAATCAAAGTTAGTTATGGAATGCGATTAATACTTCTACATAAGGGTTTCTTAAACCTTTTTCGCACATTATCATTTTTATAAAGAGAAATCTCTATTTATATTTGATAATATGACATCATGCAAGCTATTCTTGATGCTTAGAAAGCTTGTCTTATTTATTCTTTGTTATCACTGATGCAGGTGTGTGAAGTATGCCTTTCACTAAAGTGCACAGGCTAAAAAAATCGACCATTGACTTTCTTACTGATACGGATATTTTCACATCTGTTGGAAAATTTAAATGATAATTTCCTCAAACATGATTTATTTATTTTGTTAGAATATCTTTAAAGATGATGATGTTAAGGTAGCCTGTTAGCCTGTCATGATGCTTATGTTAAGATGACCTAAAGATCGCTTGTTGTGATGCGCGGCATGTAAATTCATATTCTAAAAATAAATGTTCGTAACACTTTTTGCAATATTATTTAGGATTTCCTCATATGTTTTTCGAAGTGCAGTAAAAGGAAAACAAATACAGAATTTTTAAATGTTGCAGCAAAATTTTAAAACTCACCGTTCCTAGAAATCACCATTAAAACCTGTATGCTTCTAAAAATGTGGTAAGAAAATGAACGTTTAAGACGTCAGCTGTTGTTCTTGTCAAAATAGGGAACTGATCTTGGAGTCATATACCGCCTACTATTTCTAAATTAATCTTTGTAAAACTCATAGACATAAGGGGTATAGAGCAGCAATTGGAAGTTATTTTCCCCATTTTTACTTTGAACTATCATTAAGCCTTGGGTATGTACATTTTTGATCATCGTAAAAAATCTAATTTTTTCTAATGTGAAGATATCCCTTTTCGAAAATATCTAAAGTTCTTGTTTCTAAATATATTTTATCATTCAGCGGCAGTTTGTAAAATAATACCATAACAGAGTTGCATTAATGTCATAGTTATTCATAACCATTGCGATAAAAAGGTAAATAACAGCTGTTAGGGTTAAAACAGGCCACGATTAAAAAATATATTTTCTATGTTGTTTCATACAAAATTTTGCCTGAACAGCAATAGCTAAAAGAAAAAGAAAGAATGAAATCGGAAAAATTATCAATTCCTGAAAATCAGTCTTCTCAATGGACAGGCAGAAATCTCGTTTCGAAATTAGATGGGTGCCATCCATTAGGAGTCTCGATTCCCTTAGATACGAGGGACCACGATGGTCTTTAGGAAGATTCTAGATTTTGGGGTCGAAAGTTCTCCGGAAATTTTTTTCAGAGCTACATTTTAAAAACATTGAGTTAACAATTTTCCAGTATTTTTTATGTATTAATGTCCATAGAAAATTGCAAAAGTTCTACGGATGAGGAAGGTGTAGGCGACGTACCTCTGAGTCCACGATTAGCATAGATATGCATGTAAAAAAAAAGTTTTCTTCACTTATATGCAAGAAGTTTTAGCAAAATAGTTGGTGCAAGTCATTCACATGAACTATATTTTTAGTGAATTGTTTCCTTTTTTATCAATGAATGATGAAAATAAAGCCATAGTTTTAAATCTGTTCAATATGTGTGAAACGTGTAAAGATAAAAAATAAATCTTCTGATTACCTCTGAATTTCACAAAATGATTTCACGAATTGCCCTTTATTACGGTAATGGATTATTCTGAAGTTTTATATTATGAGGGTGTTTCGAAAAGCAAGGTAGCAAAAGCTCTGACGGGTGCACAAGTTCTCTGTGCAAATTAAATTCCCTGTCTAGCAATTGAAAACAATGCCATGAATGAAAAAAGTTATGGTCACAGATTTTGGGACCACCAGGGTGTTCTGTTGGTTGATTTCCTCACACGTGGAGCGACAGTGAATGCTACCAGTTATTGTTCCTCGCTGAATCAGTTGCGCAAGGCAACTTGCTGGAAGCGACCGGGATAGTTTTCGACAGGTAGCCTGTTGTTACACGACTACAGAAGATGGCAGAAGGTTTCAGTTTTACTTGCTTTGGTACTGTGTTTGCGATGGAAGTTAGTGAAACACCCGTCCAACAGCCTGGGCCTCGAACCAACTGATTTTTATCTCTTCGAATCGTTGAAAAAGCACCGGGGGGGGGGGGGGGGGCATTTCAGAATCGAAGTTCAACAAAGCCGACGTGGGTCCACGAATTTGGCGCTGATTTGTTTTTTCATGCCGGTTTCGATATGTTGGTGTACGGATAGAACAAATGCTTCGTCAACTATGCTGGTACATATTACAATCCCACGTAGTCAGCATTACTACATTGTGTATCTCTGAATTCATGAATAAAGTTATTCTCTCAGAGGGCTTGTTACCTTCTTTTTTGAACTGTCCTCGTATTAACAATTGCATAAATGTCACGCAGGATTGAAATCTTAATTCATAGTCAAAATTTTCCTATTTAAAATTAGTTGTCTAAAATATGATTGTGAAAAAATTAATTATTAATCGCTTTTAATTAAAAAAGTACACCTTTGTTCTTTGTAGGCATTTTCTTGCATATTTCTATTAATTATCAATAATGTTTTCAATTTACGATGTATGTCTGAACTCATTAATATTTCATTATGCACTTACTAGTTAAGTTTTTAAGTGTAATTTTTATGAATCATAAATTAATTTCCGTTTCCACTGATGGGGGATATGAGAAGTTTTAAAATTTCTGAGAATCAGGAAACAATATTAACTAGAATGAGCATCCTTACTTGTATCTTTTCGAAGTGTTTCTCTCTACTTATCATGGAGTTATTGAGATTTCTGTAAATGTACCACGCTACTATTTCTAAATATGCTCGAAGTCTTTTCTTATTTTAATTTTAGCTTTTCTCGTTTTCCTTCAAAAATCCTTTATACTTGAGAGGTGATTTCTGTATTCATTAATATGGGATTTAGAAGCTGTGGGGGCAATGTGACGTTTATCCTTGCTTTTTTGAGGTAACATAATCCTTGTGTAGCTTCAAAAAGGGACTTTGATCTATTCAAAATTGAGCCAAAAATATTTGAAAAACTCAAAAAGTAAGTCGAGGAAATTTGGAGATAGTTATATCTAGTCAATAACCGGATGAAATTCTTCAAAGTTAAATTGGTACAAACTATATACTAGAGAAGTTGGAGATTAAAATTAACGGATGATCACCCATTTCAAAATAAATCTCTCTTTTTCTAGGAAATAAGAAGTTATAGCGGGCTGTAGAAGAGTAGCTATTGTTTGCTCCTAATTCCGAAATAAACTCATAATTTGATTCTGTACAATACACAGATTCATTTTCATGATTCAACGGAAACCATCTGATTCTTGAAATTATTCTTCCATTGCAAACCGAACCCAGCCCTTAATAAGACTGTTTTGCCCCCTGCTGAGCCATGATCTTCATCAGTCATATAAAAATATGGTTACATTTTAGGAAGAAATTTTCATGTCATTACTTTATCAATAGATTTAAATAATTTGACACTGAAAGATAGTTTATCCCCGGAGCAAACTCATATTAACATACACTTCGCATATATTTATACTGCATACACTTCGCTACTCGATGAAACTAATGGATAAATATTTCACCTCCTATTATGTATCAACACATATTTTGATCATTTCGTTGGTAAAAGCACTTCAAAATTTCTTTTGGAACTTCATCATTATGATTCATCTCTTGTTTTTTGTTTATTAAGAGGCATCCAGCAACAGTATTGTTGCTATAGTTCTATGTCTTTATTTAAAATTTATGAAAATTTAGTTGACAGAAAGCCCTCAGAAATTTCGTTTTCTCTCAAGTCATCAAAGCATCATACTTTTTCAATTTTAAATTTTGCTTACAACTCGTATTTCGATACACTCAAACCTTAGAGCAACAGAAAACAATTTCAGTTGAAAGAATCTTTTCAGAGGGATTTATCTGTTTCTTTTTATAATACTGTAAAATTAGGGTAAGATATAGCAGTATAAGAATGGTAACCTCCGTCTCCCTATACCACATTGAAATTAGCAAATAAACAGGAATAATGCATAAATCAAATATATTAGGGGATAAAGTGATTAATAAGATTACGTTTTGCTAGTGGGTTATGATGGATATTACTTCATAATAGATATATATTATTTCATTCTAATTTTAGAGACACCATATAGTCAAAAACTTCTTTTGGTAAAAGTACTAAATCGGCAGAAATGTACTCCCCTCAACCCTCTCGTATACTTGCATAATACGGACCATTTTGTGTTTAGCTTCACAGTATTGTGAAGAGAATCTAGCATGTATTTTAGATATCTTCTCATTTACTTGTTGGGTCTACAATTTAAATGTCAAGACTTTAAATTATCTTGCTTGTTATATTTTAGAGTTATCGTGTTCACATAATACGGATAGACAAACAAGTAATCTACCTCTTTACGGATTTAGTACTAATTAGACGCAGATCAATAATTTAAATGTAAAGATCTAAAACTAAAATTCAAAAATATAGTTTATTCCGGTTTTGATTTATCGCGTTCAGATACTCAGGAATAGACAGTTCAATAGATACTCAACCCGTTGACGGATTTGATCCAAAATGTAGTCGACAAAATTTGATCGACAACCATAGGCCAAATTCTGTTGAATAATTGTGTTCACATGCTTATGGGCAGACTTTCCATTGATGTATTTCGTCCGAAATTTTATTTAAATCTACAATTTTGATGTCAGGACACACGTATAAATAATTTTATCCTGCAAGATTCTTACGTTTTCGACTTATCATTTTCACAGACATACATAATTTTCATTAATAGGAATTTTCTTTTACTTTTCGGAGGTTTAAGACAGGGAAAGCTTCAAATATCTCCCTGTCAAAATTTTGTCAGTTTAAATACTCATTTTTTAATTCGAAACAATAAAAATATATTTACTAGCATTTTGTTAATATTCAAAAGTGTCTGATGGCACAAATTAGTGCATCATTATTTTAGGCTTCATCTTTTTAAACTTTTTAAAAAATCTGACAATATTTTCGGCAAAAGATTGACCTTATTAAGAACTTCATTTATGTTCCCTGTAAAATGTAGGAGACAATAAACAACTTCAATGATGATGACTTTGAGTTTTAGCGGAAGGAAGGACGATGAGTCAGTCTTTTTAAAGGGTTTGAAATTGTATACGCAATCAGATAAAACCTGTTGTAACGGTTTGAAAATCATGAGATCTTGAACGTTTCCAGCCTTTTTATTTTTTTCTTTCGTCGATTATAGAAAAGGCAATATTATACTAATGAAACATTCGAAAAAATAATGCACTAGAACGCTGAGATAACTACAATAGGTTTGCACTTGGAGTTTTAAAGTGTCATTTGAACACTAACGTCTAGTTTCCTCTAAAAAATTATTCTGATTCAGACTATATATACATGATTGTAATACCGTGACACTTTTTGGTACTTTACAAATCTCGTCCAAATTCAAAATTGATACGTCCTTTATGGATCGTGTGTTTTAGAAAAAAGAGGTGTCTGGGAAATTATAATTAAATTTCATTTTTTCCAGTCTTTTTTTTCGAATTTCCTGAATTGGCATTTTCCTTTGCATACATTAAATGAAAATATTTAAAATTTTAATTTTCAGTGATTTGCGCCAGCGTCTTAAGCTCTTAAGAAGGAGTTAGAACCCTAAGTCCGAAAATGTTAAACTTGCCACTTCGATGTACCTTTCCTCAAAATCTGTTATAGATTCATGTTTGAAATTTTTTTATACAAGTAAAGTACATTTTTCTCATTATACTAAAATAATTTTTAAAAAAATTCAAAAATTTAATTTTTACAAATTTTTTATGTCAAAACAAAAAATGTTAAATTGGCCATTTCGATGTACCTTTTCTCAAAATCTGTTACAGATACTTGTTTGAAATTTTTTATAGAAGTAAAGTACACCTTTCTCATTATACTGAAATGAGCTTTCGGTTAATTTTTAATTTTTTATAAATTTACAACATATTTTATTAGACATAGTGAAATTTTACCCTATTTTGACACAAAAAAGATTGTAAAAAATAAGGTTTTGATTTTTTTTCAAAGCTCATTTCAGTACAATGAGAAAGATGTATTTTATTTGTATAAAAAATTTCAAACATGAGTCTATAACAGAGTTTGAGAAAAGGTACATCGAAGTAACAGGGCTAGTGTTCACTGACTTAGGGTTCCAACTCCCCTTAAGTTATAAAGGCCATTTTAAGACAGTTTCACGAATATAAATGATTATAACTTCTTTGTAAATAGCTACAGGAAAAAAATTGAATTACAGGAGGAAGTTCAAAGTTTTTGAAGGAAGTTTAATATGATAAATGAATTATGTGACTTGCCTTGGAAACACGAGCAACATCCATTCGGTAGTCCTTTTCATGCCTCACCGTGTTCTCACCATTGATGCGCGTTCTATAGCCAAATGCATATTCTACATATAGCCATCTAAATATCATGAAATAACTTTTTGTGCTTTCATTTCATTGGGATATGTTTTAGATTCTGTATTAATTTCTCCTTTACGTGCACCAGTGAATGAACTCAGGGTAATCATAGAGAATGCTTCAAAACGATAGTGAAATGAACTACTTTAACTCGCTTGGATGATATCTCTGTGACCAAGCATAGTCGCAACGAACAGTTGTTACGTACATAAACAAAAAATAATCTTTCCTTCTGTATTTTGTTCATTTTTTTTCTTATCGTTGTTTATGAGAAAGTTATAGCCCCTTGTAATCGGAGCAACTATTTTGAACTATTTCGTTTTCTGATTTTATTTAATTATATTTCAATCATTTGTATTGAAAGAATTTATCGAGATATAGGAGGAATATTTACTGACAATAGAACTTCCTTATAAAGCTAAATTAATTAATTAGATGTGGAGTAATATTCTTATTTATGTAACTGGGTTTTATGATAAAGTTGTACGAGATTTTACAGCTTAACATGTGGTTATCTTTTACCACACAATCCATATGAATAAATTATTAATGAAATGAAAAAGCATCTTTCTAAGCAAAACATTCAATGCTATCTGAATTATATGAAAACTCCATATCAATAAATAACAATACTTAAAGAAAATTTTGATCCAACTATTCGCATTAATAAGCAGCTATAATCGAAGAACATAGGTTATTGAACCAAGGTTAACTATTCAAACCATTCCTATAATTTTTGATATTTTACTAGATAAAAATCCTGGTTCTGCATTCTCGTCCGTGGAACAATATGAATTCGATCCCTTTAAAAAGTATTTTCAGTCTAACATAAATTTTCTGCACGAATTTCGTGATCGTTGTACCTCACATCTTGCTTGAAATTAAAACTAAAATACTCTCTTAAATTAAGCATCTTAAATATGTTGTTTTCATAACAATTCATGTTTTGTTTGTATTAGAAATTTCTTTTATGTTTCAATACTTCTTTTGTGGAATGATAGATTTCCCTATATTCTTGGCATTCTTGCTTGTTACGAGTATCCTTTTCAGGCAGATGTCGTTACGTATATCTTAATGGCATCATAAATGTTGTTATCCAAGCCATCATAATGTTTCACCTGCAAAGAACATCTGTGACAGTGTATATAGCTTAGGAATAGAGAACAGTTTCTAAAATGCACCTTTCTTCTACCATTACTTCCTCCTTTTCATGACTACGATTGAAATTTTAGTTCGTAAATATATAAAAAAATATTGTTTTAATGTTTTTTGTTTTGTGTTATTAACTTGCTAATCGATTTTGTGTCGTTTCATTGCATTTTTGGGTAATACATTTGTTATTTTAATGATCACCAACAACCAGTTAGATCAATTATATCGGTCATCTCGAAAAAGTTTTTGGAAAAGTGGATTTTCTGTTACATTTATCCAAAATAAGATTTAGAAATAGCTGTATGATATATTGGAAGTGCTTCGGCAGTGTAATGTAATTTATAGTGGCGAGGTATGAAGTATAGATATGAGGTATTTTATATGTTGTTTTGGAGATGGCGAGCATTGCTGATCGTTCTGGATACCGTCTTTGCAACAATCTGAACTCTAAATAATTACACCAAATTGTATGGAAAACAGGTGGTAAAATAATTTAATAAGAATTATATTAAATAAAGAGGTAAGGAGGTATGTTTTAAAATAAAAGGAGACAGAAACAAACATAAAAAATCACGCTCTAGCGGCCGGATCTTTTTATCCAAAATCGAGCGAAATTTTATCTGGGTCTTTTTCTTCCTGTTGATTTCCTTTCCACTCTTCTCGTTCTTGAGCTGCTGTTGATAAAATATTTTTGTAGAAAATCTATTTATCGTCATTTTCCTAATTCGATCCGAAGTGTTTCGTCAGCAATTTTTGGACATCACAAAGTTTTAGGGGCTTCGCGGTTAAGCCTAGGGCCACGTCTCCAAACTTACTGGTCGTAATATTTTCCCCCACTGTTCATTTACTTTCTCTCGCCTACCTCAGATCTAAACGGGCACCTAGACCTGAGGGAGCCCTACTTCAACATTTTTCTTCATCTCGTTGAAAATTACAATAATTATGAAAAATAAAATACCAACATATATAATAAAATTCCAACAACAGTGTACACATCATCAGATGTAAGCCTATATTCGGGAAGGACCGCTGCCCTACCTGGCGGATTTGGAGTTGGCCAGTTTTGAATCTGCATCTATGAGTGGAGATTGTCAGTTTTGCAGCACACCTTGATTTTCATTTGCATTTTAAGCTTGGATAGGTCCGGTTTTGAAACATTTTCGCGTCCCCATCAAGAGATCAAATGGACCTGACCCTCATTTTTGAAAGGATAAAAAATAGAAATGGCCACTTTTGAAGCTATATGGCACAATTATTTTATAGTGTTAATTTTTCAATATTTATTTATTACCAATTATCGAATATTATCTGATGCCTTCTGACCCCTTCAACTTTTAAAAGATAAACTGAGGATTTAGAAATCGGTGAGCGGCCGTAAACATAACTTAGCGCTTTCATCATCACGCACATAAAATGAAGTTATAACTTGCCTTATCAAGAAGAAAAAGTTTACACAGATTATTTAATCTATTTTTGTATATTAGTTGTATTATCGCTTATTGAATTGCATAAGTATTCGCCTATGTTAGAGCATTTTTTTAAATAATACAAAAGAAGAAGAGTGTTGCAAGAAGAGAAATATACATGTATATTTTGTTATTCTTGTTGTGTGTTTGAGATGAAACCTGATTCCATTTGTTACAAGCGATTATTTTGCTATTTTTTCAATGGAATAAGGAGAGAGGGAAAAATATATGTGGTTACCTTCCTATTTGCGGGTAGGGCATGTGTTGCTGAGTAATAAGATATTAGGGATTTTATTTTTTGCGGGGGTGATGTACAAACACTGTGCCATGAACTATGAAAATTTCAAAATGTATAAATATTTTGAAAAACTATTACAAAACAATTAATAATATAAGTAAAAGCTTCGTAGCTCAAATTAATTTACACAAATGTGGACTTTTGTTAGTTATCGGAATAATTTCAGTTGTTTTCCACTACTTTCCTTGTGCTACTGTTAGAACCAACTGATAGAATTGCAAGAGATGCTTAGCATGCCATTTAATATTTGGACGCATTTTCTTTCAATGGATGCTCTCAAATATGTTGTTGTAGCTGTAAACATTATGCTTCATATATGTATTTCCACAAAAATAAATCCACCAGGGTAGTTCAATGTTACCTCTTCTGTTTAGCCGTCTGTTCACCAGAATTTTATCAAAATAGGCTCTCAAGTATCATTACGTTGCTTAACATGCAACACCATCTATCTCAATTTTTTGAAATTTCAAAGAGGAAGATTCAAATGAAATTTTCGCAACCAATGACACATATTTCTAAGCTTTTTTTCACGCCTGGTTGGAACATGTGGTCTGTGTTCATAGTGAATCTTCAAAAAGTTCAGAACTATTCGTTATTAATTGCGAAAAATTCATTTGAATCTTCCTCTTTGAAATTTCAAAAAATTGAGATAGGTAGTGTTGCTTGTTAAGCGACGATTAGTAATGCGAATATATTTCTTCGTATTGGAAGTAACATTCTTCATTTTCAGACATCTTTCGAATGCGTGTTTTAATAAACTCCTGTATTAAGTTCAGATAAGCATTACCAGTTCCCGTATTCTCAAAGAAAATGGGTTTAATTGATCTACATGCTAATAAACTGTCATACATACTTTACCCCTGATAAATTTGCATGGTGTTCTACTGTCAAATGAAGAATATCAGCTGCCAAGTAACTGTAATTATGACGACTTATTGAGACACTATTTATGAAAAAGTATCGTAATAATGTAAAAAACTGTAATCACAAAAAATGAAAAATCGTTTTATTAATTCAGAACATTCTATACATCTGTATTTATTAGTATTAATTAAGAAACTTTGATGAATGTTATTAATTTATATAACGGTTATTCAAATTGTGCAAACTGTTTTTTGGGCACCTTATAGTTAGTTTGAAATGTCAGAAACAAGGAATTATGATATCGAAAATGAGCCAAAATTAATCAAAATTATTCAATGCAAAGAATTGTTGGGACCACAAGCAAAAAGAAACCATGAGTAATTATAAGTGCATGTTTAAAATACTGCACGATCCAAAAGTTAGGAATAAATTTAAAAAATGAATAATTAAAAAACGAATAAAAATATGATGTGTTGATGGCATCTTTCATTGTTGGCAATGATGGCCGTTTGTCGTGGTAGACTTTTGACTTCAAGAATACCCATAACCAAAAGTCGCAAGGAGTCAGATTGGGAGATCTGGAAGGCCATGCTTATGGAAAGGATTCTCCCTAAATGTTTAGAGTAGTAAGCGTTGCTCAGAGGTATGCGGTGGTGCTAAATCTTGCATAAAGATTTACTGTTGATAGTGAATGTCATGTTGCAGTTCTGGAATGATGTTCTGTAACATTGCTGCATAGGGCTCACCAGCGACAGAAACAGTTTCTATACATGCCTCGAAAAAATGACTCATTAAGAAAGAAGTGGTGTAGAAAAATGAGGCATCTTTTGGTCGAAAACAAAACTATTCGAACATTCTTTTTTTCTTTCGTTACACCAAAGTCCGGCTTCTTTTCCATCCGTTCAATACAAATTGCATCTTTTTATCTTCATTCATTTTCAAATTATCGATTTCTAAAGTTTTTACTGACTTTTGGGTCACCCGTTTTAATAGATGGCATAATTTTTCGACAAGCCAATTGCGAAAGTATATGAATTTCTAAGTTTCCTTCTATTTATCTTGAAAATTTATGCAAATTTCCGGCCCGCGATGGAGTTTCAGCTTTCGGATCGGTAAGTCACAGGTTCGGAACCAGATTCTACCATTCATTTAGGCTTAGTTCTTAATAAATCTCTCTTGGGTCAAAAGCCCTTCAGTAAACATGTTGTAGATGTTTAGAGGGGTGCCGACTAAGATGTCATATGCGACATCTAACCACGTTTCAAAATTACGAATTCAATACCGAACCAGCTCTTGCGTAGGAGCAAACGGAAAACAACTCTGAATAATAATACTAACAAGGCAAACTCGACTATAATGAAAAAAATTTAGAAATTCTAAAGTCAGCATAATACTTTTGAACACAAAAATAGATTGCAAAGAGTCTTGGAAAGTAATGACAAAAAAGCATTTAGCAACAAAATCTCAGTTTTATATGTAGGGTTGGAATTAAGCAGAAATACAAAATGTTGTAATAATGTATAACTTTATATTAAAGAAACAGGAAGCTTTATATTTGCGAAATGGTGTCTCTAGATGAGGTAATAATGTTAGAAAATGTCATTTTCAGCCATCAGGGTTTCAAATATAAATATAATATTAGTGCTAAAGGCCACTAAAATGTTGACTAAAGATTGTACTTTGTTCTCTCATAGGTCACTCACTGGCAACATCCACGATTCCATGCCTATTTTCCTGCAGGGAATGCTTATCCTTCAATCCTTGCTGATATGCTTTCTGATGCTATAGGATGTGTAGGATTTTCTTGGGTAAGAATCCATATTTATTATGGATATTTAGTAGCAATCATGGATTTGTTCAGAAACTGCATCATAATCAAACTTTTTTTTAACGAAGAAAATGTATTATATCAGTTTCTAAGAATATGTTTATTATATGAGTCTTTCTCATCTTGGATAATTTAGCTTTATTTATCAGAAATGCATTTACTTACAACACATCATTTTTAAGTTGTGAATCATTCATAAAATTTATGAAAAATTTCAACCAATTATATATGATGGAGGAAGTTAATATTGTGATGAATTTCCTCGATGAATAATGTTTTATCACAATATTGTGTTATCTCATTGATGTACAATGTTCCATAACACACTTTGGAACACATACCTTTCTAATGAATTGAAATCGATAAAATAGCGGTAAGTGTACTGTGTTTTTTACCATAAAGATTTGCTTAAAGTATACTTTCCCGTGAAGGATTTCTTTTCGAAGTACTCGCT
Source organism: Araneus ventricosus (assembly GCA_013235015.1). Taxonomy (NCBI): domain Eukaryota; kingdom Metazoa; phylum Arthropoda; class Arachnida; order Araneae; family Araneidae; genus Araneus; species Araneus ventricosus. The sequence goes on from BGPR01000017.1 coordinate 138,236, forward strand.
TTTGAACGGTAAGTTCAAACATATTTTATCTTTTATCTTCGATGGAGACACTTGTCGGTAATGAAACTTTCCATGCATGGTATGTAGAGAGAATATATTTGTTGAATAACTGTGATGTTAACTTTTCTTAATATAATGAAATTAACAGTGAAAAAGAGAATGAAAAATTTCAATGAAATAACTGCAATGCAGTAGTGTTGATATATTTCTCAGTCACAAACATTTAAATGCTAGTTAAAATTATAAAATGATTGAATTAGGTCTTATCTAACATAACTAATGAATTGTTTCTTTTTAATGAAACCAGCTCAGATGAGAAGAACTGGAAGATATTCAGCAATATCTTAATGTCATGCAATAGCTCCAACCTATTGCTAACAGAAATGACTTTTATTCATGACTCGTCATGAATAAATAAATCATTGTGAGATTAATAAAAATTGTTTCTTACTAAAGTAAAATGTGTTGATTTATTTAAAATTTATATGTTCATCATCCATCGACTTAAATTTTAAAAAATAATCACTACTTTTGAAAGTTGTTCAATAGTTACTAATGCTTCCCTTTTTTATTATTATTTTAATTAAAATGATTGGAAACTTTTCACCCTGGAATGTTTCATGGAAAAACTGTTTATTTTCAAATAATTTTTAATTCTATTTTGTAAGTATGGTTAGAAATATTTTTTCCAAAATTTAGAGTTTTAATACCTATTCTAGAATACTCAATTGTTTTGATAAAATTATGTATTGTTGGTTGAGAATGAGTGCTAAATCTAAATTTTGCTCTATGAACAGCTTCCTTTATCTGCAGCTGATATTTTTAAAAGTTCTTATTAAAAGAAGGCACACAGGGTTAGAGTGAAACAACCATCCTACTTCAGAGAGTTTTGGAGTACGTTTTGCAATTCCTAGTAAAACAGAATTTGAACAATAGCGATTTCATATCATGCGTTTGAAATTATTAAATGAAAATGCTTTGAATCCAAATTCGCCAATAGTTGACGCTGTAACACAAATGGTATTTATTTGCATGAACTGAAAAAATAAAATACAATTCATGTCAAAGTGCAAATCCATTAGCTTCATTCGTTGGATTGAAATATGTTAAATTGTGCCTAAACATTATTTTGTTATCTGAATATTAAGCTTAAGTTTCAAGAAAAAGCTTTACTGGTAAAATTGTGCTATCAGAACCGAGAGAACGCCGTTACTGATCTAGAAGTTTCGCTTTAGGAAGCATTAAAGAAGAGATCCAATGTGGGCACTTGCTGTAAGGAACATGATGGAGAAATTTAAGTAAAACCCGGGAAACTTGGTTGGTTGGTTGATTGTGTCACTTTTTTTTTGGCGCTAGAATCATTATGTTAACCATACTGCTCCAGAATAAATTGTAAAATTATGTTAAGATCTTGGCATTTTACCAGGTAGAGGAAGAAAATGAGTCATGCCTTTTTGAACGGAAGACGTGGCTAAAGGGGTCGTGGAAGCCAGCAGTCGTTTGCCACGTGGCAGTATGAGTGTGGCAGGTGTTTACCGTGCTGTGGATATGATGTAATTCTCTGTACAAATAATCATGCGACAAATTTCAGTCTTATCCTTTCAACATAAAGCTTGTTCACCAACTGTATAACAAGGATTCGTATATTCGTAAGCATTTGTGCTTGAGTTTCTTGATTTAATGTTATTTGACTTTGTCGAATATTGGTTAATTGGACGCGGAGCATTCCGTAAACTGACGAAGCCCGCTTTTGCCTTAATACCCAAATTAATGCACATGATTATCGAGTCTAGGCAAAGGAAAACCTTCAAGCGATCAATGAAGAAACCTTGTATTCTGAAAAAGTAGAAATATAGTGTGGTTTTATGACCACCTTCGTCAATCGGCCGTATTTATTTGAAGAGGCAAATGCAACTGAAATCCGAACTTGTTCCGTCACCCGAAAACGGCATCATTATATGTTGGAGGATTCTGTATTCCCAGAACTTGAATGACGTCAGTACCCACATTTCCTTACATTCTCTTTCTGTACAACAATTGTTAAGGTAGAATTTCACATATTCACAGGGGATCAGCCTTAATTTTCCAACAACTTGACAATCTCACTCATTTAATATTCCCTATGTTTTTCCTGATGGACAAAGTCTAACATACAAAACATGCAGGTTTACAGATCTAAAGGATAGCATTTGTCACCATGCTCTGATATTTTGCAGATGCACAAGGTTCAGCGGTGGAAGATGTGGCTTTACAATCGCAGCATATTGCTGAAAATGAAGAATAGTGTAACATTTTGAACATTTATATGTATAAGCCCGTTGAACAGTTTTATATGTGTCACAGCACCCCCATCAGTGGAATTTTGTACTATTTTTTATTTAATAACTGGCAAGCTAATCATTTGTAATATCAGCAGTACAAATCTTGTTTTATTTGAAGAACTAGAGCGCACTCCAGAGTCATCTGAAATGAGGAAGTTACTTTTTGCCAATCCTACATTTTACAAAGTATCACTGTAATTTTAAATACACTGTGTTTACATAATTTCATTAGAAATAATTAAATGCCTTCAAATTTTTTTAAAAAAATGTGAATATTTGAATTGAAAGATAATTTTATAAGAATGACCTGGAGTTGCGCTTGTCTCTTGAGTTTTCATAGTCATTACTGTGTTTTCTTTATTCTGCAGCTAAATTTCACACTTTAAAAATCATATAATAGAACTTAGAAAAAGAAAGCAATTGATGCTTACTTATGTAGTTTGATAAATGAAATCATGTTTCAAAATGGACGGAGAACAATGACATAAAAAATATAAAGATCATTAATAATAAAGTGCAGTTATATTCCTCCTGAAACTAACCCTTAAAAAAGGCATTAATGAATAAATGGAAGGTTGAAAAGCATGCTAAATATGTGAAATATATTTATAAAATTTGAGGGAAAATTTAAACCGTTTATTGATACAATAACATTTAAAACTAAAAATTTTTAATTGAGTTATTTGTGAAATCATGACATTTAGCAGCTGTTGTTTAAATATACAGGATGCCCACTAAAACCGAGCCCCCTCCATAATTTCAAAATGGCTGCAGCTAATATCAAAAAAGTGATGTTTGGGTATAGTAAGGTGCCTATGCGTGATTAATCCATCAAAACTAAATCACTAACAGCGCCCTCTAGAGGTAAGATTTGGAGTTAGCTTAGAAAACGGCATGGGATATGGTAAAAAGTCAATAACAAAGCTGTATAGCATTGTCGATTTAGCATAAAAAGATACCTTGCACATATTTGTCTTAAGAAGAGAACACATAAATAGCGCATTTGTTTAGTCGCGATTTCTAAGTTTCTGGCGACAAGGAAACGCCAGCCACGCATCCCAGCACCTGGTAGCCCGAAGGGTGGCTCATTCAGTTGAATAGGTGGGACGAACAGAATACTAAGCAGACTATATGCCTCTCAGAAAGCCACGTTCGGAGAATCCTAAAAGAATTAAGTTTTCATCCGTACCTGCCTACATCTTTGCAGACATTACTGGCAGAGTGTGAGGAGTCACGCAGGACGCAATTTTATAATGAATCAGAGATTCAGCTAACTCTCCTTGCAGACAGGATATGCACGAATGAGGGAAGCTTTTCGAGTAATGACAGCTACAACAGGCAGAACATCCATCACAAGGCGTTGGTAATGCCCTTTCGCCAAAGTTGCAGGACCGTCGAGGAAAAATTGCTGATGCTTTTGCAAGCATATCACCTGTCATACTGCGCAGTACGCAGCGGCAATTGTTACCTAGCACTTCGAGATGTGCCTTGTAGAAGAAAGGAGGTTAAATGAGTCTAATGACAGGTAAATGCTGCATTCCTCTGTGTTTTCTAACGCCACAGTTTTGGAATTCGCATTCAAAGAAATTACCTTTTAATGTCTTTTAGTATAGATATTAATATGCGTAAGATGTATTTTCTCACTGAATCAATGATGTTCTAAGACTCTGCAATAGACTTTATTCCGTATCTCATGAAGTTTTAAAGATAAAAGCTCTAACTCCGAATTTTTCCGCTAGATGGTACTGTAAGTAGTCTGAATATCTAATGCATAGCCACTTTACTGTAGCTAGACACCACGTTTAATACTATACTTGTCCCTGTACTAAAATTAAAGGATTGCTCAGGACTTTAATAGGCACCCTGTATATGTGCGTATTCTGCTATGGAACTTCAGTAGAGAGTGAAATTTTTTCCTGAGTCCTTTGTTTGAGGAAACCCTATCAAATAAAGAAGATGAATTTTTTCTCGGTATCTTTTCTTATAGAAATCAAGAGAAAGCCTTATATGAAAAGATGTCGATCATAACATAAACAAGAAATTAGAGAATTTATGATGAGCCCATTCTTTATTTATTGTATATTTTAGGAGTATTTTGGCTCGAGAACCAAATTTTTCTCTGTTTTGAACACATCATGATAAATGAATTGGAATTTATAGGATTTTTAGATGTATAATTGGTGATATTTTCAATGTCCTCTTTTGATGCTAATTTTGTTCAGAGCAGTTTTTATTCAAGACTTTATCTTATTTTATGTGCTTCATAACGCCCAGCTGATGCAACCAGATGTCTAGAGTCTTAATATGGACAGACGTTTTCTCATAGAAAGCTACATCCCACTGACAGACGTCCATCAGCAGTGCCACTGACACCTGTATAAAGAACAAAAAGACTGACTGTATAAAGAACAAAAAGACGGACTTTCGATCCATTATTTCCAGAATCGCTGCAAATCTTTTAACGAAATTATATGTGTACGTAGTTTGATATGACGCAAAACAACTATGCAACAATTCGTTATCATACATCTGTTACGGTAGATAAGCACAAATGTGCACAAGAATCAGTCTGTTTAAAAACAGAGATTGCAATATCGATGGAAGAAAAATGTATTGATAGGGAATATGGTCCTCCCCGACAGTAAACAACTTTCATAACGTGAATTAATACAGAAAATAATTCAGCTTATGAGTGCCTGTGGCAGTTTATTTCTCTCCTTCAGCAACGCAATTTTCAGATCTTGCGTGATTTTGGGAGGTTGGAAGGAATTGTCATTTCCCTCTCAAGAATGTCCCAGATGTGCTCTATAGCTTTTAGGTCTAAAGATCTGGCTGACAAATCCACCTTGCAAATATTCTCACTTTCCAGAAATTTTGACTATGTTTATTTACCAAACCTCTGCCAAATACAGAGGGTTCTGTGCGCATATCCAATATAATTCATGCTTCATATAACCTCCACTGATATTGTTCTTTATTTCTCGGATGTTGGAAGAGAGGTATTGATCTTCCGTTCTCTCAATATGCGCACATTTCGAGAATCAAAATTTAGACTGAATCAGGACTCGTCAGTTAATAGAAATGTCAAAACTTATACATGTTACCAGTCGATGATTTTTGCACCATGCTAAACGACGAGTTCTTCTTTGAAGAGAAGTAAGCGGAACGCAAAAATCGGGTGTTTTTGAAATACAGATATCCCTCCTGTTGTATTCTGGAAAATATAGTTCTAGAAACTCGGCCTTCTGTGGTTGCATGCAAGTTAAGAGAGAGATGTGAAACTGCTTCACTTCTCTTAGGTCTCTCTCTAACGGACAAATACTGATTTTCAGTACCTGGTGTGGCTTTTAGAGGGTCCCATTGGTTTTGTCTCAATAATACTAGAGAAAGAAACCTGGTACTTGGTGACTGAGACATAGTTGTCTAGAATTTAATTTTTTATAATAATTGAAGCCCTACGTTTTCATTAGACATTCCGTTAACTGAAATAGCTATCATGTACAAGTGATCTTTTCTCATATGTGTTTTCTCCGATATGCCGTAGATCCACGGCAACAGATGATAATGCTAAATTATATCCTTTAGGATATATAGAGCCTTTATGCTCTATTGTGGGTTCATTGTCACAAAAGAGATGTTGCGGTGAACTAAATGGAAAATGACGATATAACACGAACGGATTCATCAACATGGTCTACTAACTGAAATTAGTTAGGACATGTGGGATGCTTTAGGAAGTACCTTTTGTTTCGGTCATATCTGTGGGAGATGAATCCAACAAATGAAACACACTTAGTTAAAGAATGGGCACTCTTAGATTAACAACTATTTGATCTATAACTGTTCTGCCTAGCGAGTGGTTGCCAAGCATTTCGTTGCAGTAAATATTCTATCTATTTCCTGTTGTTCCATTTGTTCTGATTTTTAAATGTTTGTATTGCAGAAATGGATTACCATAATAGTATTTTTGTAATTGATAATTAAATCCTAAGTCTAGTCCTAAGTCCTAGGAAGTCCAGATAAAACTAACTATGGAAAAATATTATCATCTTCCGAAATGAATTTGGATCCAAAAATTAATGAAAATTTGGTCCGAAAAAATAATTATAAAATCAGTTTCGAAATTTCAAACAGAGATAAAACAGAACTGCTAACTTATGTGATATTAATTTCTCGCCTGAAAAATGCAGTTATTTGTTAACGTGCTGCCATCTACTGCCGAATTTGCAAATGGCTTTATTCCTTTGGTAAAGGTTTATTCATCCATTTTAAAACATAAAATGATATTACGTTTGTTGAAAATATTTAAAAAACAATTGTTCAGAGTTAACTGGATAATTTACTAAACATTTGCAAGCGGCAGATTTATGAAACAGTCAGTCATCTTTCTTTCTGAAATTGCTTAACATGTTATTCAAATTAATAAAATGCAGAAAGCAAAGTTTTGAAATAAAAAGTTACATTTTGTAAAAAGTATCACGCTTAGCAAATAGAAGTGATGCTCTGTTTTCTATGCATTCTGAGCTGCAAATTAAATAATTTGACTTTCTTTTTTATCGTCATAATAAAAAAAAGAAACTGGTGAACTATGATAGTTAAATACATTGATGTTTATAATTTTCCACATTTTCAATCGTCAACTCAGAACACAATAGCGTGTGTCTTTTCTAGTCTATCATGTTATCATGATTTCCAACATTGTTGAAAATTTTATATTTGCGGAAATATACTGAAATATTGTTGAAATTGTATTAAAGTAAAAATATTCCTTTACTTCCATAAGCATTTTTTTCTGATTAAAAAAAAAATAAGATTGATTTCTGTGAAGTGAAAAGATTTTAAGAGAAGAAATTTACGTGTGAAATTTGAAATATTTTGGTCTTTGAAGATATCAAAAGTTTTTTACGTAATATAGGATGCTATTAAACCTAAAAATATAATTTATAGTTTGATCTTTGTCAAATGTTAAAATTAATTTTAAGAACTAAAATACATAATTTTTCAATGAAAGGCATAAATTTGAGCCTTAAAGGAAAAATTTAGATTGGCAAGTTAATTCAATTAATTAACTTAAATAACTAAATTCTCATATGCATGTATGTACAGCGAGCCAATCACGCTAAACCAAATACCATTCTTAGGTCTTACAGATATTAGTTTCCTAACTGGTTTCAATAAAAAACACAAGTGTATTTTAATTAGCCAGTTTACTGATTTCAAAGTATTGTTTACAAATATTTTTGAAATATAAAAAATAATGGAACCTGTAAAATAAATAAATATATATATTCTGTTTTATACCCTGAAAAGCATTAATAGGAACTTTGGAAAATTTCATTTATTTTTTGACATTAACTTTTAAAGCAAGGAAAGGTTATAAAAAAGACCTGAATTCTTGATTTATGAGAGATTTGGGAGATTTATTAGGAAAAACTTGGCTACTAATTAGAAATATTAGAAAATCTTTAAAAGGCTGAAAACATATAGGAATGCTAAAAACATGATAATATGTGATGTTTAGTAATTTGAAATTATGTCTTAACTTATAACTTAAATATTAACTTTCATAACAATGGGATTTTAAAATCTTAGATGAGATTGTTATTACATTAATTTATTAACTGAAATCCTGTCAAATCTACAGAAAAAAATTAATTTATGCCCCATAGCGTCTTTATTATATGGTGATGGCAATTTATGCAAGTTCTTCACCATCATGATATATTAAAGTCTTGTTTGCTTTTACATTCAAGAACAACAAGTGCGTTGTGATTTCAACGAATTTAAAATTATCATAATTTGATTGTAATCTATACATATGAAAGCGTCAATAAAAAATCTGAAAAGAAAATAATTTTATTTCATTTATAATTTCATTTTAATAATATTTTCATTCGGAATTTAAGCGTTACCTAATTTACAAGCTGATCCCTTTTGCTATTAGCAGTTGTCATCATCCAGCCTGTTTTATGATGACACAGAACGGCACTGTTTCTGAAGCAGATAAGATTATCAAAACTTGCGAAAAAAGTGATAATCATTGCGCAATCATCACCTTTCAGAATTTGAAAGAAGAAAAGAAGAGAAAAGGATGTTACGCCTGGTAAAATTCACATCATCCACCAACAAGTTTTATCAACTTCATCATCTCTCAAAACGTGATCCAATTTTTCATCTCTGATTCTATCTCACAAGAGTATATCTGAAATATCTTGAAAACTTGTGAAGTGATAGCATCATTGCCGCATTCAGCACCTTTCTGAACTTTGATCGATTTATCAATTTAATTGTCTCTTGAAAAGTGATCTACCTTTTCTTCTTTAGTTGTGTTTCATCAGAATATTTATCGGCTGAAAAACCGGAAAAAGCCCCTGTTCATCATATAAAATCCCTGTTTCTTTTCCTTTTTTCAGGATTTCATTTAAAATTCCTTATTTGAAGATACACTATATTATCAGAAGTATCCGGACACTGTCGTATTTACAGATTTTTCTAATTTCTCCAAAAATGTTCGAGGAACTGCACTTGAACTTCAATCTTGTGATGAATAGGTTTGAGCTCACATTTTACAATGAAAATTCAGTCACGAGGGCATTTAGGGAACCGAACAGATATTGATGAAGACGAAAAGGGATTTCAGCTCTCTCCGCTTCAAAGAAGGCTTATAATGATTTGCAAATTTCATTACTAGTTACGCTTAATATGCTCATCGCAAACATGCATTTCCAAAAAAATAGCACATAAATTCTGGAAGCTATAAAGATTTTCTTAAAAACTCCCAAATTTTCCCTCGTATTTTTGATTATAAAATTCATAGTTGTCAACCAAATTATACGAAACTTACAGAATACTCGACAATATGTTAGAGAAGCATTGTATTCAAATTTGAATTAGTATAAAGAAAATATGAGTATTTGTACTAAATGATTTTTCGTTATGCATGTGCGAGACGTAGCGTATTTTTTCACAACTTCGAAGGCAGATATATAGGGACACATATAAAAATTCCGGTTGAATTCCATTAAGATTTAAAAATGTATCGGCATTGCTGTGAGCGGAATTTCTGTTTATCTTTAAGACAAAAAAAATGATGAGAGGTTTTCAACGAATTGTTCTTTGAAACTTGAATTCTCAAAAAAATTTATAGAAATTAATAATTATTGAATCTTCTGAATACCCAGGCACACTTATAAATAAAATACATAATTTAAATTACAGTTTAACGATTACTATTCGAAGATTCAAGTTTAAAAAAGCATCAATTTTTGGAAAATCCCTCATAATTCTTTCTTCTTAAAGAGAAACAGAAATTTCGTTCGCTGAAATGCTGATATATTTCTAAATTTTAATGGTATTCAGCTGAAGTTTTTATATAAGTTGATATATATATCGGGGTTTGAGGCTGTGAAAGAAAAATTACGCTAGGTTTCCCACATAAGCAGTGAAAAATTATTTACTACAAATACTCATATTTCCTCTAACATTCGACGTATTTACTTCGAATTTTAAATCAATGCTTCTCTAACATATTTTCGAGTATTCTGTAAGTTTCGTTTAATTTGGTTGAAAACTCTGCATTTAATAAATAAAAAACATGAAGAAAAATTTGGGATTTTTTGAGAAAATCTATATAGCTTCCAGAAGACGGAAATGCATTTAAGCAATGACTTATAGACTTTAATCATTGATGAAATTTGCAAATCATTATCAGCTTTCTGTGGGCTGAAATTCCTCTTCGTCCCCTAAATGCCCTAGTGACCAGATATTCACTGTAAAATGTGAGTTCAAGCCTATACACCACATGGTGGAAGCTCAAGTGCAGTTCCTCGAGCCTTTCTGGAGAAATTCGAAAAATACTTTTCCTACTTCAGGATACCTTTCGTCATATAGTGCAGTTTTGAATAATGAAATAACTGAGCTTGAAAATTTTGCTACATAAAATTTAGTTCCACATAAATCTTGATAGTTAATACAAAGAACAAATCATAATAGTTTATACATTCTAAATAGTCTTAAAAAGCTTCATTAGCAAAACATTTATGTTTTATGCAGATATTATTAATGTCGTCCTTTAAAAAAGAATAGATGAAAAAGTTTCAGTTATATCAACATCCTACCCCGAAGCAATACGAAGGTTATTTTGGGACGGATCTCGTAATTTTGAACCACGGTCAGATGACGAGGAAGACATCTGAGGTACCACACCCTCTCCAAACATCCGGGCCACGCCAGAGGGAAGACGTTTTTGGCCCCCTACGTATGATTTAGCGTGCATGGCGCCCGCATGCCCGGCGGATCTTCATTGGAATTGGGTTTCGATCTTGGAATCCTCCGTCCTGAGTCCGGGACCTTGCCACTAGGCCACCGCGGCCCGAAAAAAAGGGAAAAAGTATTTATACATATGGTTGTCATTTCAAATCTACATATATAAAAACATTAGATTGTTTAGAATGTATGTAAAGTTGGATGAAAGTCCAAAAAATAATCTGAGGAAGATTATTTAGCTAGAAATATCTAAAATTTAGTGTATCGATGTCCTTTTCTTGCGTAGTTGATAGAGCTCATACATTGGGACTGATGGAAAATGATATAAGAGAGAGAGAGATAAAGAAATACAGCATGAAGCGGAAAGTGACAACATGCATTGACAGGCAACAGTGAATTGACAGTATTTGTCTGTTTGCTGTCTGATGTTTCATTTCATAATTTGTTTCCCTCTAAAATAAAGCGTGCTTTTATTTGTTTCGTTAATGAGGTAAAAAAGGCTGGATTTTTGATATTATTTATAATACAAAGATTATTATTTGCACCGAAACATATGTAAGTTTTCTTCTGCTAAGACTATTCATTGCAATATTTTTTGGTCATCGTTTTGAATTGTTGTTTCTGATGTAATGTAAATTTGACAAGTATTTTGCTTTTTAAAAAATTTTGCAGTCGAATTTATCTTGCATAATGTAACTGAAGACTCATTCTGATAATGAATAATTTATCCTTGAATAAGTTAAGCCTACAATATTTCTTCCCAATTTATGAATTTTAGCTAATAATATGAGATACAAGTGCTTCTTTTCGGGTATCATAACGAAGTTGTTCTGGTAAAATGTCTGTAAACATTTACGAGGTTGTTCAAAATAATGTTTGTTTATGTTTGAAACAAGATACAACCAGTGAACAAACAAATAAAATGAAGAACCAGTTCTCGATATATGAATTGAAGTGTTAGTAAAAAATTTACCATAAGAGTTTAAAGTTTTATATTAAAATATCCTTTAATTTAGAATGTTATTGGAAGAGTTGTTTTGTTTAGTTAATATTATGAGTCTGTAAGGAAAGCCAATCTCCTACAAAATGAATCTGATTAAAATAAAATATGTATCCTTCATTTACGTATGATTTGATGTATTTCGTATCTACTCCATAATTATTAACCAAGGTTATATAACAAGGACAAAACTTGAACAAGTATTCAAAAATAATCCTGATCCACTCCATCAGAAGTATCAGATTTTACAGCGTGTTTGTTGGATTGACTCCTGTATACATTCATAAAGTTACAAGACTGTCTCTTTATAAAATAAGGAATCGTACGATTAAAAAAGACATCGAAAAAATGTAATTACTTTTTGCACGAACAAAAAGAATTTCAAAAAGAAAAAAGGTTAAACTCGAATTTTGGTAAATTTCAGTGTGACTCGCATTTATTTAGGGAGATTGAATGAAATACTTTAACAGTTGAAATTTAAAAATGAATGTTTTCATTGACACATGCCTTTTCAACAGAAGGCTTTGAAAAATTCTCTTTTGAAATTTCTCGTTTCCGTTTCTTCTTTCTAAGATTTTTGGAAATTCCTTGAATTTTATGATGCCTCAGAATTTCAGTAATCATAAAAAGATGACTTGCTGATTTTTTTAATGCTTCTGCAATCAGTAAATATCAAACATGATAAGAGGATTAGTAACCAGATCCCTATCTAGAAGTACGGCATTCTCTTACTGTTGCCATAGATCAGATAAAACAATATTGGATCCTTTTCAGCGATAGCATGGTAACATTGCAAAAATTATGAATAGCTAAAAATGTCTTATTCAAGGTATCGCATGAAAGCATAGTTTACTAAGCAATTTGTCTTTCAACTTCTATACCCAATAAGGCCGCCTGTATCTCATTCTATATTGATTAACAGCACGTTTAATGACCAAACATTAGACTCGGGTATGGCTTAGAATCCTTGTCCGTCGTATCGACGATAAACAGTGAGGTGATTGCGCTGGATAAAATCAGGGGGTGCTGGTGGTTTAAACACTGAATATATTACTTAATTATGCAACTTTAGGCCCAGCGGTGAAGCAATCCATCTGATCGAGGAGTCTGAATACGGTAGAAGGTGAAATTCTCCATTCAGTGAAGTAATAGTCGAAGCAGTAATAACAATATTTTGAGAGTTGTCAGATCGTCAGAATTCTTGTGGAAAACATGAGAAAAACACAGATAGATTTGTTTTAATAACCTTTTCTTCAAACTTGTTCGGAGAATATGTGTTCTCTTTATACAGGGTGTCCACACTTATCGTGGTCCAACATCTAATTTCTAAATCGTTTGAGATAGACATATATTTCCAATTGGAAAAAATGCTTTAAATGAAGGGAAGCATTATGATAGATGTTTTTTGAGTCACTAAATATATCTCTGAAAAAATACGAATTCTAACTTTCTATACGGTCCCCCGTTCCTATCAGTAATATTTAGTAAAACATTCTTGACATTCTAACATTTTAAACAAAAAAAATCCCACTCTTCTGAGACTAAAACTGAACGAGTTATGGAGCTTCGAATTTTATGATTTTTAACCAATCAGTGGCCTCGTTGAGCAAGTGCTGTGCATTGATTGGTGGATCGTCTTCAAGACGGCTATTGATATGGTGTAAAGTGGTCTAAGTCAGCGATATTCAAAGCTCCATAACTCGGTCAGTTTTAGTCGCAAAAGAGTGGGACTTTTTTTTGTTTAAAATATTAGAGGGTCAAAAATAATTTACTAAATATGACTGATAGGACCAGGGGACCGTATAAAAAGTTAGAATTCGTAACTTTTTCAGGAATATATTTATTCACTCAAAAACATATATTGTAATTCTTCCCTTCATTTAAAACATTTTTCCAATTGAAACTATATGTCTATCTCTAACGGTTTAGAAATTAGCTATTGGACCAGGATAAGTGCGGACTCCCTGTATATATGTTCGCCTCTAAGAAGTGTAGGAAACGTAAGTCTTAGAGTCCTTTTTTTAGTTCTGGGTACTTTATGAAAACTTTCTTTTGTTTATTGCATCACTGGATTCTGAATGGAGTCATTTTACAAACTATAACAAAAGTGTAACTGCTTACTTGGTGGTCAGTCATTATGAAATGCCTTATAGGCATATACTATGTTGAAACTTAATATAAATAGAATTATTTATTCCAATGAATAATCTGATTTTCAGCTATCAGCGTGCAAGAATTCATTTTTATTTTAGATTATTTCTTAAATAAGTCGCGTAAAATTTTCACGTTTTCACAAATTTATAAATTATGTCAATTAAGCAATCTGATTGAAAATTAGTAATAAACCAAACTTAATTCTGTGTTAGAAATAACTAAACAGAAAGTTTGTCTAATATCAAGTTTATTTAAGAATGTAATGAAAATAAGTTGCCTAAAGTATCATGAATTAAACATTCTTATGTATCAATTTGTTTCTACGAATACATGTCATAAAATTAATTCTAAACGATAACTTTTCTCTTATATTTTCTGCCATCTGTTTTATTTCTGTATGCTAACGATAATGTTTGAAAAAAAAACTTAACAAGGAAAACTGCTTATGAGAAGAACAAGTTTTAAAAGTAATATTAAAGTAAATATAATATCTCTTATGTAAAAGTATAAACACAGAAAGTTTTTATTTTCTTACTTTAATGACTTATTTAGATTCATATTTTGAATTAAAAGTTATGCACAATTAGTGCATTTCGAACACATTATGGCTATATGTGCTTCTGCACAGAAATCATAAAATCCTCAGGGAGCTTTGTTGCATGCTTATGTTATTTTTATTCATACTTTACTTTTGATTCATAACTTGTAGCTAAAAGAGAAAAAATAGAATTAACAAGAGCAATATCATTCATATAGAAATCGAAAACATAGCTTCTGTTATTTAATTCAGATATCAAAAATGTATGGAAACAGGTTCTACAATCATTTTTTCAAAAGTAATAGTATAATATTTTATTTAATAATTCTTTAAGCATTTTTTTACTTTTTAAAATTAACGTAAATTTCCTATTCCAAAGTATTTACTGAATATAATTAACTATTTTTGTTACTATCTATTCCAGAATTTCACTTAGAGACAGTTTGAACTCTTAAAGAAATTCAGAGCTATTATCCTGGATGACTGATTTTTGTTATCGGTTCTGTGTAGAACTGACTTAAAATGTAATAAAGGCTAGAGATATCAAACAGAAATGGGTGAATTATCGATGTTCTATAAGTGTGAAAAACATGTTTACTTAGTTTTTTATGCGACTGGTTAGTTCTTTTTAAGAAAAAATGATAGTTAACTATTTATTTACTAATATTGCTCTTTCTTCTGAGAGCAATATCGTTTGTTTCACAGAAGACAGAGCTTTTTACGTGATTTAAGTTCACTCTCAAAATATTCTAGATCAAAAATATTTTGAAAATATATCTGATTTAGTAAATGGTTACACATTTCATTAACTTGCATTTCCTTGCGTTTCTGCATATTTATGTACTTGACTTGAAGTGAATGTAACAATTCTTATAATGACTTTTAAAAGTTTTTATATCTTACAACTCATGCCGATACGAAAATTAAACGAAGATTAAAGGTAGTCCACAAAGTTGCTCGAATACCGATTGGACGACAGTATTGACTTCAAGAGTTGCCATAAAAGGTCTTTAAATATTACATATGCGATTTATCAAATAATTCAGATAAGAAACAAAAGTCTGAGTATTAAATTTTTAAAATCTCTTTGAAAACTTTTAAATGCTCTTTTTATCTATATTTAATCAGAAAAAAACCATTTGGATATATGCTGAATGTGTATTCCATCAGATTATATAAATTGGAAGAGTGGTTTTTATGTTTCTATTAACAGAATATTTGCAATCGGAAGGAGGCAAACAAGAAAATATTTCACTTTACTGTTGTAAAAATACATTTGCTTATTAAGTAATCAGTATTTTAATTATACTTAAATTGCGTAGGAATTAAGTGATGGAGTTCTTAGTTATTTCTATCCGAACGATATCCTTTCAACTCATCAAAGAAAACCCTTAGGCTCTCTTTCCAATGGCTACTCGGCGCGGAGGATAGGACGACTTGACAACACAGAAGGCTGATGTGAAGTCAATCTATTCTTTAATGAGCATGATATGCACTTCCTTCCATGTATATTCATACAGCTGACAGGGAACCCTTTGAGTTCCGCGCTCGAAGGGTATACAGTGGCATTAATGTTAATGTCATGCACAGCAAAAAAATGCATAATTAAAGAAATCTAAAAATGTTTAATGACCTTATATTCTACATTGATGCATTATGGCTGACAACATTAACCTGACGCTGATTTATCTTTGTAGAAAATATAAGGGTGAAAAGAGATACAAAGTGGATATATAAGGTTGACAAAAGAGGTCATTATATAAAATTATATTTCTTTCTGAGATACTAGAGTGCTGCTCTTCTATCTGTTGCCAAATTCAATCTGCGGAAAAAAATTATGCGTCTTATTCCTAGAATGTGTATGAAAAAAGAGGTAGATTCACAAATGTGAGAGAGCTTAAATAACATTATGAGTAAAAAAGATAGCAGTTATGGAGAGGCATTATCATCGTACAACGTAAGTCAAACAACATCATCTTTGTGTGTTCGGCATTGTTGTAGGTGCAGTTCCTTTAAATCGAGTCGGTTCATGTTCATCAGACATACCTAAAGTGCGCCATGCTAATTTAATTTTGGAATTAAATGTGCATCTTACAGGATGGGAAAGGACGTGGCATCACTCCACGGCATAAGACAACGTGCAGTTAGATGTTATATGGCGCAGCTGTGTTTGTCTGACGACTGTGACCTCACGTAAATTACCCCCATTGCAGCACTATTCTATTATAAAAATACCTTGCTTTATAGAAATAATGCTCATCTTAAAGACAGAGATGTAATTATCTACATATAGTACACATTCCTGATCAATCAAACTCAACTTTAATTTCTTGCTTTCCCAAGCCTTCTTTAAGAAAATAAGAAGATTGTGTATAATTTTATTTATGAAGAATCTATGCTGATTTGTATGGATTGATAACTGTATAGTATACATGAAAAACTATGCTGATATGCTTCATTCTTAATTTATTTTCATAAAACTTCTCTTCACTTTTTAACCCTTAAAGGCTTAAGGTTGCCTCTAAGCAACACACCCAATTTTGTCTTCTAAAATCTTGAGAATAAAACTGAAGCACTAATGCCTGTTGTTACCAATAGGATACATACTGAAAATGTTATTAAATCAATTTACAACATATAGATGGAAGCCTGAGTGCTGAAAATAAAAAATAAATTAATGTTTTTCACTTGAGGTTACATCTTTTTAGCTTTGTTTGTACGCTTGAGAATACCATATTTCATTCTACAATGTTGAAAAAAAATTCCTTGCCCGTATAATTATTTATTAAAATTCATCTGTGTTTGACATTATAGAATTTTATCAAGGAAATTTCTTTCTGAAATAAAGCCTAGTGTTGTCAGTTGGAACTGTATTTTAACCATAAGCCATACTTAAAACAAAATAGGATTTTTTAAATTATTTTTCCTATGTTTTATTCAAAAAATGAAAGTCAAAAAACATTTTAAAACCAATTTTTAAAAAGTCGGGCTTTTAAAAGTTAATATCTTGCATATTTATATTTACTGGAGCGGTTTATCAAGCGCTGAGGAGCTCTTCATTTGTCAGCAGAAATGTTGTCTTTAATTCAGTAAGTTAATATCAGGCTATGGATAACTGTTAAAGATTTAAAAAACTGTTTTTAATGAGAAATATCGAAATAAAAGGGAAAATATGTACAGAACTTTGTGAGATATTTTGTTAAACTAATACTGTTTTGTATTAATCATCAGCTGGGGAACACCTACACAAAAGTTTTAAATATTGTTTTCCTTTTTTTCAGGCTGCAAGTCCTGCATGTACAGAGTTAGAAACAATCATGTTGGACTGGCTAGGTTTGTTTTCTCTCATTTTTCTTCCAAGCGTTTAGGTTTATGCTTAATATGTCAATTAAAGTTGGATCACAGATTAAAGAATACCATTTCTATTAAATATTAACTGAAGATATTATTTATTTTTACATTATAAAATTTTATTCTGATACATTTATAAAAAGAATTTTTCTCTCTTGTAGTTGGAGTTTAAAGCTTTCAAATATACATTGCTTAGTTTTTCGTTTGGTTTCTAGTTCAGTTTGTTTAACGGACTAGGAAGATTTTACGCACGCATGTGTAGCTTTTCACAAGCGCCTCATTCCATTGATGTAATATTAGTATAAGGTACTTAAGATTGCATTTGAGAGATCTCTGAATTCTAGCAATTATTTCTAAATTATTAATTGTAATTTCCATTCTTTTCAAAGGATTTAATGAGGATCCATTACCTAGATCAGCGGTTCCCAACATATTTTCACTCGCTTACCCCTTGAATAGTCTTTTTATTTTTAATATCTCCTACTGTAATATCCCCAGCCCCTCCAATCATACTTCAGGACAAAAAAGATTTTGTTAATAACATTAAGGACTTCGGTTAAATTAAGATCAAACGACTCGAATTAGTTTGATAAAATTTGTAGGATTGATGTTTGACTTTGCATTTTATTCCATTTCTTAGTATTAGTTTAACACAAAAACAAATGAAAATAGCATCGAAGCAATTTCGCATTAACTTATGATGAGAGCTGATAATTACTCATCGTGATAATCAAGTTGTCACGCCTGCTTTTTATCGCGTGTTAAAAAAATCATCGAAACAAAAAACATTGAGGGGTTTTAAGAGTTTTCTGGATAATCCTACAAGAAAAGAGTAAAAGTAAAAGAACAGAAAGAACAGGCGTCCCTTGTAAAGCTACAGCTTTTGCGAAGACATGGATGACTAGAGCATAATCATGCAACACGATTGATTGTTGGCGGGACTGGTGACAACCAATTATCAATCAATAACTAGATATTAATCTACTTCTTCGTCAAACGTCCTCCCGTTAGTGTGGGGTTGCCAGCTCAGTTAGTGAGAGGGGGTGCCAGCTCAGGTGTCGTCCTCATGGTCAGACCGCGGTTCAAAATTACGAGGTCTGTCCCAAATTAGCCCTCGTCTTGCTTCAAAACGGGACGTTAATATGATTAAATTAAACTAATCTACCTTTTCCTAATTACGTGAATATGTGAACAGGATGTCGGTCTCGTGCAAATTTAGCTTTCATTTTTCATACGAACTTCAAAAATATTATTAAATATTAAAATTCTTGAATATTCTTGTGTTTTCTGTCATTAACATGATCGCTTTCGCGTACCCCTAACTGTTCAAACGCGTACCCCCAAGGGTACGTGGACGGAACCTTTGACCTAGATAACCAAATAATATTCAGTCATTCAAATCAACATAATACGCAATTTATAACTTCTCAGGACGGATTTTTTAAAACTTCCCCAGTTACCAACCTTTATTTTCAGTAAAACATTTATTTCTCAGATTGAAAATTTTAAGATTGAAGAAATTGAAATATTTAAGAAAATTTCCTATCATTTCAGTTAGGTTGGTAAGCGATGATTCTGCGAATGTCTTCCTTTAAAATCCAAGAAAACTGAATTACCCTTTTCAATCCAAATTTTAAAACCAAGCAGATTATATTGTTTAAAAAAAAGTAACTGAACCTTACGGTGCTTAAATTCGCCTGTGTGACACTTAAAAAATGCATTTTTTACTTTATCGGTTTGAAAACGAAGAACAACAATCTGAAAAATAAATGAGGACTCATTTAAACTATATTATTATAAACAGACAAGTGAATAATTAGGAGATTGTTTTCTATTCAAATTTCTAGACTAAGTTCTTTAATCAAGTTTTGGGTTGAGTAAAATGCTACAGATAGTAAAAGTTTTTATTTCTTATTGGATTATATAAAATTGTCACCAAATGGTTTTTATATTTTTGTAATGTATTTTCAGTTGCACTAGTAATATACTTTTCAATTGAAACATTTTCATTCTTAAAGGTTTTAAAACTGAAGTGCAAATGAAAAAATTTATAAATTAAATTTGTATCGCTATTTATTTTATAGAATAAATTGCATTTTACCTTTCAGTTCAACCAAAAATTTATTCTGTGAAACTGAATTTCTCTGGGATTGAAATACAGTTTGCATGTTAAATTACTCAAAAGTTATTTCTGCATTGATTCTCTTACAGGAAAAATGATTGGTCTTCCTGAGGACTTTCTTTGTTTATCAGACAAAAGCAAAGGAGGTGGTGTTATTCAGGTACGTTCTTTCACAATCCAAGAATTCCGATGCCTGTTTCTCGGAATTATCTACAGAAAATTATTTAAAAATCCCATTTACGCGAAAAAGAGCCATATTATTAATATGGAGGATGAACTTTCGTGAAGAATAAAATTTGTCGCAAAATAAAATGCTGCAGAATCAACTGAAGTAAATTAGTTATCCTATTCCAGTATAAGATTTGTTTAAGAAGGAATTATTTTCATCTTTAAAGTTTTAATTTAATTTTAAAGTAATTCTACAGAGATGTCGAAAACAAAAGTTATGGCAAGAAATGAATGATGAAGGCAATAAAAGAATTTGATAAGAGTTTTCACCTATGCGATCTGACAGCATTATCTATAAGGGCATATCAAAAAGTAAGGTTCCCTTTACTGTACTTTAATATATTATACAATGAAGTAATTACAATGAGGAAATGTTATAACATACAATGAGGAAAGTGTAGCATTATAAAGGTGGATGTGTTTTTCCACATAATCGCCTTGCTTCTTGGGACATTTACCGTGCCGGTAAATCAATGGATGTAAGTTTTACTGGTGGAAAGATCCGTCCTGACGAAGAATCCAACTGGTGACGGCTTGCTTAACTTCATGTGAGCGAGGTCTGAGTCTAATCTTGTTGACATCATTGGAGTGAAAATGTTGTGTTCAAAGACACTTTCTAAGCTTGAGGAATAAATGAAAGTCAGAAGGAGCCAAACCAGGAATATAAGGAGGATGCGGAAGAGTTTTCCAGAGCCAAGAATTCATGAGATTTCACGTGGCGCGAGCTGTATGTGGCCTTCCGTGGTCATGCAATAGTAGAACTTCCTGGGACAGTAAAAATATATTATGTTCCAATAAATGATGAAGAGTAAATTGTCTTTTTTTTTGCTTTCTCGCTAAATCAAGATCATCAACATGACTCGCTGAAGTTGAAGCTAGTCCCTCTCCAAATCGCTGATCCTTCCATTTTGAAAATTAAGACACTATTTCCTTACACGATTACAGTTATAACAAGAGTGTCGCATACTGCAGTAATCGCACGATGGATTTCAGACGACGGTATCCCTTTAGCACACAAAAAACGAATTACTGATCGCACTTCTTCCTTGGACCATTCGCTCAGTCTGTTTGTCATTTTAAATGGATGCCAAATGGACACGCATTGATTGTTCCAGACAGAATAAATAATACAGGAATATTAACACTTACGAAACACTATCGCCATCTATTCGCGATGATGTAAGCAATGCATTTCATGAAAAAAAAAATAGGGAACCTTACTTTCTGATGTACTCTCGAATTTTTATAAAAGAGCAATTTGTTTTGAATATGCATATATGTTCGTTTTTTTGTTCCTTATGCATGCCCAGAACATTTGACTTAACGTGCCGAAATTTATCACAGTGATGGATTAGCACAAGAGGGAAATAACGCCGTAAAAATATTTTAAAATTCAAATTATATTTTTATTTATTTAATTTTAAATGGTAAATTCTTGCCTATTTCCGCGCTTTTTCTTTTTTTTCCTCCATTACTTTTCACGCGCGAGAAGAAAAATTATGCTTCCGGTGTTTTAATTTATTAGTTCTTGCCTTTTTTTCTTGGGTTTTTTATATTTTTTATTTATTTCTCTTTACATATTCTTCTTTTTGAGCCGTATGAACCAGTTAGCGCCCAGCGTCCTATTTATAGGACAGTTACATTTCACTTCCGTGGCTGAACGAATGCATCCCATTATTTCTTTTTTTTATCTATGAAGTCAATGATTATTATCAAGTTCCTAAACAGTTTTTAGCAGGCATATACTACCAGTTAGCCAGATGTTGAAGTGGAAATGTCGTCAGTTTGATTTTTTTTATTTTTCCTTTGATTTATTTTTGAGGTAATGCAAGGGATTAGAGAGTGATATTTATTTTTTGATATTTTACTACATTGTTAAAAAATCTTTAATATTTATGTAAGAAAAAGTTTTTAAAAATGATTTTTTGCCGATTTTTTAAATTCTTTTCTAAAAAAATGAAAAAAAAAAGAAACAATTTTTTTCTCCGAATTTAATTTTACTTTACAGTTTACTCAATCTTGGTGTTTTAAACATAATTTAATAAAAATATACTGAAATCTATGCTTTAATTAATTGGCTTTAAAGGGTTAAAGAAAATTGGTTCTTGTATTTTCCCCCAATTTTGTTTTATTTTATATTTTTTAAATTTATTCTTCTTCATTTGTTATTCTTTTTGAGCAGTATTAAAGGAAGTCGGTTGGAATAAAAAGATATTTTTTCTTTTGCAAACGAGTTTCTGCGCTCGAGACAAAATATTATGCTACCATGTTTTAATTCATAAACATCGGAAAAAAATAATTTTCTTGCATTTTTTTCTTTCTTTTTTTTCTGTTAATGCTTTATTTTGCAACGTATATTTTTATAAATATTGTAATTTTCTAAAGATTTTTAAGTTTATATTTTTAATCAGCAACGCTGGGAAAATTCTGTACAGTATAACTGTTCATTTTAAAGATGTATTAATTATTATACGGTATATTGTTTAAAACTTCAGAATAAATTTTCTTTTTCCAAATTTCTTACATTTTTATTCAAATCATACTGTTATAAGCTAGAATAAAAAGCTAGAATTGAAAACTTTAATTCAACAAGACAGGATTCAATTGAGATTTACGTTTGTTGGGGAAGGTTAGTGACAGTATTTGTAGGGAAAATATGGAGGCGGGCATATGAAAAAATATGGATCCCGAACAGATATAGTATAGATATAAATAAACTACGATTGTTTTAAGAATGTTTAATCTTTTCCCCTTAGTCTATAATGTGAATGTAGTGGGGGTCCATTTCTAACAGCGGGTTTAGTTTACATGTTTCTGAGCATTTTAATCCGTGTTGCGTCTTTCATGGATGGAATTCCAAAATTAAATAAATGCCCTACTATTTGCGAAAAGTCTGCAGAATATAACTTATATATAAAATTGAATATCTTAACGCACTTATTGACTACCTTTTTCGGGAGGATATGCTATAGTAGTCACCGTTGACATCGGAAATAAACTAGCGGATGCACCTTATGCTAGCATAAGAACCTAACCACTCAAAAGCACAGTATTAACGGGAGACAAAAAATATATATTTGCTGAAATAAGTCAAAATTCATGTACCATGATGCTGAAAGTAGGTTCAGAAACTTGTTCAGTTAGGTTGTTTCTATGGATACTCTTTCTGCACTTCTGGTTACATTAACTCACTGTTTTTGGAGTGATAATATGGAAGGATATTTTTTGGCAGAAATTTTAACTAATGTCCAGAGAATCCTTTATGAACTCCGCTGAAATGGTGAATACTAATATTGATAGCGCAAATACCCTTATGATGGCAGTTTACTTCATTCAAAAGATAACATGTTATCTACGTCTGCAGACGTAGGTGTATCGAGAAGTTCTTGGATTAGCGCTGTAGAGGGACGACAAAATGGCAGCACGTGTCTGTAGCAACAGTGCTTTGTGATCTTGATAACGTTTTGTTCCAAGTCATATTGATCAACATCAAGAATCATTATAGCGTCAGTTTCGTTATCGTGTTGTGTAGTTGTCTGCGATACATAATAGATAAAAGACTGGAAAGATAAGCAAACGTGAAATTTTGTGCTAAATTGGCCATATAGATGTAGGAAATTCTTCAGCATTCTTACGGCGATGAGACAGTGTATCGTAGACAATATTTCGATTGATACAGATAAAGAGACCACATTTATCTTGTTTCCTGACATCCATAAAGAGAGACAGAATACCAGGAGTATTTTAATTTAACTACATGCTAATGCACAGCCAACTATTCAGTTATAAGCATTTTCAAGCATTTTCGAAGCTGTAAAATAGTTATTCAACAGTTTACAAACTCGGTTTAAAGAGTCCTCATTATTGTCTAAGCAGTTCTCGAAATTATAATATCAGTTAAATGAGAATGATATCACAAGTTTTGTTCTCAATGTTAACAATCAAATGATAAAATATGTGAAATGACCAAAGCTTAATTAGACACATGTTAACTTAAACTCCTTCATTTGTTAGGACTAATATTTAAGGAATTCAAAATAATGTTCGCATGCATCATATATAATGCAATTTCTCAGTGTTATAAATTAGAAGCTTTCTCTAATCTGTTATTAGCGTAGAATTTTTTGTTTAGATTTGAATTTCAAAATATAGTCTTAAGAATCAATCGCAATTTTGCCTGCACAATTACTTTTTAGAATATTTTATACTTTCTTTATTTTTTATACTTTTAAATTGAATTAAACTTTTATTTAAAATCTGGATCACTAAAGAAGTACAAAAAATTTACATTATTTTGGCAATGATTTTTGTAGTTTCTCAAAATATGACATGGATAAGATGCTTTCATAATAAAAAAAAGCATCTTTTAAAATATTTTCTGAAATGCAAGCAGATTTTAAAATGATATAACAATAAAAATTATATCTATAAAGTCGGGAGAGGCCTATCTTTATCTCTCTCTTATACTTCCAGCACAGGATATCAGTATAACGAGATGCCAAAAATGATTGCGCGTACTTATTATTCAGACATACTTTCTTGATTAGCAACCCAAAATTATTCAAAAAATATTCAATGTTGCCTTTTCCATTGATTTTTTTTCTCCTATGATTTCCATTATTTTTTAAAAAAGTTAATTTTAAATTAGAGAACTCGATAATGTGCAGAAAAAATAATTTAATATTTTTACTGAATAAAGTGGCAATGCACATATAAATAAACGGAAAAACTAAAAGTGTATGCAAAAATTGTTAATTTAAATTTGTTTTAATTCCTAATTTAATTTTATTTGATTATCTTAATTCTCTAAACGTGTACGCAATATTTCAACATTTCTCTCAGCCGTAAGTAGTAACACGCAGGTAAAGAAATATAATAATCAAAAATACGTATAATATTTTCTTCCAACGTGGAGGGTGATACGCATTCTAAAATATCTCTGCTTATATAGTCCTTGTAGCTTCACAGTACAGCAAAGAAAAATAATATTTGTATAGGAAAAGAACATTTTCTTGTGGAAAAATCTGACCCAAAATTTTATAAAGATTCACTACTTTGGTGTAAGAACCACACGCGAAATCTCATCCATATAGCTCGCTATATGGATCGCTGGATAGCTTTAAGTTATAGTGATCACGTATACAGGGTCGTAAAAATAGAAAGACACAAATGTACTCAGAAGGTCTAAAATGTCAAAATCTTGACGTCGAATATATTAAAGATTACAGTATTTTTTACATGTTTATTTCATATTTAAGGAATTAAAAAGATCTGTTGACTCTAAAAAGATCTGTTTAAAATCTTTTAAAAAGATCGGTTTACCTTTCTCTGCTATTATACTATAAAAAACCATTATCCTATCTTACGACTTTGATAAATTGTAGTTTCAGTAATAATATCCAGAGAACTTGAACATTAAAAATAGTTTTTTGATGGGTAGGGAAAACGGAATTAAATATTTCGGAACTAGTTTATACTATTTTAAGATCTGGTAAATACTTTTATCAGATTACTTAAAGTCCACACATTCCACATTGCCACATTAGTATGGGAAGTAGAAAGTAGTCGCCTTGCCTGTCCCCGTTCGCATCGATCGTCAGGGGGAGCAGGCTATTTCAGGAATTTCTAATCGAAGTTTATTAAATTCCTCTCAGCAACGACAATTGTGGTGCGCAAATAGTGCTGTTAAATTCGTCCAGATCTCAAATAAAGACTTTTTCCCATCCAAAAACTTTTTATTATTCTCAGATTGTAGTTCGCAACATCTTATGAAAAAATACAACAGCTTTCTTACAATATATACGACTATTTAATTATGTATATTTTCGAATAAATTTGTTTAAACTGCATAATTAGGAGGTAATTTTTAGAGTTACACAAAAATGTTTCAGAATAAATAAAAAAAATTCTGATACATCTTTATTAATTAATTGCTTGTAAAATATCAGGTGAAAAGCATTTTTTTGGACATATGAATGCTTGTAAAAGGAAAATTTTTATGTAAATAATTTGACTTTAGGCTGCGAAAATATTAATATTATTGAGTTAATCATTAATATATATCAAAATTTTAAGAGTTAATCAATAAATGTCTCATAATCAGGAACAGTTCATTAATCCATTGTATTGGAAAGTGTTTGTTATTCGTTAACAATGAAATTAATACATTGTTTTTTATTAAAACCCAGTGCTACGAAATTGAGAATGGAATGTTTAATATTAATTTGAAATGGAAAAATAAACATTTCTGTGAATCAAAAAGTAAGTTTGAGGTGAACTTTATGAAGGATCCTTTCTTCAAAGAAAATTTTCTTCGACTACATTCACGCATTTCTTGAAAGAGTAATAAAACTTCTGGAGTTAAGATTTGGATATTTAAAAACTTCAAAAGACGAGAAAACTTAGGTCAAAATAATCTTAATGGAAAATTATTTGCTTTTATTTTAATTGTCAGTGTTCTATCTATAAGGCTTCATTCCTCCAAAGATATTAACATTATTCATATGATTTGTTGTCCACTATTTTTATTACTTAATCAATAACTCATAGATTTGATAATTAAGACTTGGACAGCAGCAATGAAAAGTGTTTAAATATTTTTAGGAATGGCATCACTATACCCACCAATCAGCGCATTAAAACTGACGTCAGTTGTTATTGTTCTTACCTTTCATTTTAGATCTGTTTGTAATTCTTGTCGACGTAACGTGCTTGTGTTTCGTCATTAAATATCCTTTATTTGTCAAATCTCATGATTTTTCAGAATAGGGAAAAGTCGGGTAAAATCAGGTTGCTTAGGTTCGAAGGCCTGTTGGATCTAAAATATTTGACATAGAGCTTGTTAAATTTTATTAAATATTCATTGTTTATCGAAGTACAATATATCTTTCCAGAAAAATCACAGTTTCATTACTTTTTTTAATCAATGATTTTTTTTATAAAAAGTCAATCTACCCGGTTTTACCACACTAGTGGGGTAAAACTGGGCACTCATGTTAACGTTATGGGAAATTAGGAAAACTCGATTTTCAGTGGAAAAGTTACAATAATTTTTACTGTATATGACAATTTAAGGATATTAGTTACAAAATTCACATGTAAAGCAGTTGTCTACTTCCTCCGCGCCACCACAGCTTTCGTGGGCACAGCTAAGATAGTTTTTACATTGGATTAACCATTCTTCGTTATTTAAATAAGAAAATACATCATTAATATATCAACGTCTGATGTGTTTTTATAATCTTAAATGGAGGAATCATCAATACTGATTGTCTCGGTCTTACGGCGCTTGGAGTACCTGGTTTTACTCCGAGTGCAGAGGTTATGAGAAACGAAATAAAACCGCGCAATTATTGGAATAAATCCGTATTGTTTGATAGAGTATAAATCCTTAGTAAACGTATATACGTTTACTAAGGATTTTAGGACTAAGGACGTTTACTAACGTTAATAAGTATAATAAGCTGGTTTAAATATAGTTTTTATAACTTTAATGATTTTTAAGTACGGATAGTTTAAAATCAAACGAACATTAGAGAGTCGACGTCTTAAAACAAATAAACCTTCACAGATGCAGCGAATTCAACAGCAACAACACGCCACTACGACTGTTCCTTTTTCTTGACTAGTAGAGTGTAATTCGGTATCTGTCTGCTAGATAGGAAAAATAATAGCGCCAGAATCAAGGGTACCCGGTTTTACTACACTCTCTCCTATATTTATTCAATCTACCAAGATACAACATCGGGCAGACGTAATCCCTGCAATAATTTTCTTGAGTTTATCCGTTACTAAGTTTAAAGCTATAAATATTCTACATATTTCAACATTCGTTATTCAAGCCAATATGTCGTCAGATCAAAAAGTGCAGAAACTCTTTCATCTGTCATAAAGAAGCTAAGCTACGTAAAGCATTTCTTTATCATTTCGTCTTCGTTTCGAAATCGAAGTAACATCCTACAATCGGTACACAAATGCCATCCTAGGATTTTCAATTGCTAAAAGAAACTGCAAATATGCTGACAGGGGAATGATAGCAACTGCCAGTAAATCTTGGCAATTGATATTTTCTATGCGTCATTCTGTACTGCCTTGCTAAAATTTAGCACTTGTGATGCCCTGATGATGAAGAAATCAATGAACTTGTAGTAAATAATGATTAATATGTACAAGGTGTCCCAAAAAAGTGGAACAAGCGTTTATTTCCTTAAATATTGATCCTAGACATATATTTCCAATTACAAACTTTCATCACATAAGATAAGAATTTGTATGAAAATACTTTGATATCCAAGGGGATTCATAATAAAAAGTTACAAAAATTATGTCAATTGATAAAATGTTTTTTTTTTACATTCACCTACTCACATACAAAGTTTCCCGCTTCTATCTGCAAAACTTACAGAGATATAATAAGACAAAGTTATTTAGACCACTTTTCCATACCTCTCATTGCTATTTTATCCAGTCTTTCGATATAAATTTTAGGTATAATATACATATTTCAATAAATTATTTAACGGGCGGAATCAGGAAATAACAATATATTTGTTAACTCTTTTTAAATCTAAAAAATAGTCAAATAATACATTAAATGAAGTAATTACAAAAAGAGTTCAACTTGTGAACCTTCGACAAATATTCAAAGCAGTAACCGCTCATTTGCTCACACGCAAGCAGTGCTAGTCCATACTTGAGGTTATAATTATCTGAATTGTATTTTAGAAAATTACAGTCCTTTTTTCCGGAGAGTGACTTTTAATAACACAAACCGAATATGTAGAAACCAGCCGAGTTCCCGTTGAGACAACATGAAAGTGAATCCGAAATCTAAAAATAGCCAATGATAGAGAAAATAATAATAATAAAAAAATCTACAGCGCGAAAGCGAACCATGGGTGAGATTTAAAGGGGGAAAAAGAACATTATTTTGCCTAGATCAAAGCAGGAGCATCCAACAATCCAATTCTAACTAAGTTCAAAGACAGAAAGAATAACTATTCACCTTTTCCTATTATGTCACTTAATTGTACGCAATGAGCGAATTTTCGGGCTTTTCAAAGCTATTTGGTGTGCAGCCCCATCCAGTGTTGGTCTTACTTTTTCATTTATTTTGTATCTTTTTTTCTCGTTTTTATCTTTTCTCATTGATAATCGAACTTTCAGAGTGGAGAAGTAAGCAAATAAGAATAAAAACGAAAATACGAATTTTTAAAATAATTTTAATGAGTTCTGCAACTCTAAAGGACGAGTCGTCACTGCCTTTAGGTAAAACTTAATAATACGCACAACGCTGAGAGCAAATAATTTAATATTCTTGTCCGATATTAAGCTATTTTCCTATTTTATTTTAAACTTAATTGCCTAAAGTTGTTCTTCCATTCTTTATCAAGTCGATTGTTGCAATTTTCTGCCAATGAAACTGAGTAATAGTATGCGTCATTGGCAAATTTTTCAATCCATGATGATTGGATGATTTTTTTACTAGGACAATATTTGTATTTTGCAGATTTTCTGTGTTGAATACATTTGTATTTATGCAATAAGCATCTAAATATAAATTTGTGAATAGCCCCTTGAAATTTAAAAATTAATATATCTCTGCAAGTTATGCAGATAGAATCGTGAAACTTAGTTTATACATAGATGAGTGTAAGAGAAACATTTCACTCATGACGCTTTTACTTTATAGGGAACGTATAAAAATTTAATTTTCTTAACTTTTTATTTTCAACTTCCACAGAAGCCCAAGTGATTTTACACAAATTCCTACCTTATTTGATGAAACTTTGTAATTGGAAGTATATGTTTAGATGCAATATTTAAGGAAATAAATGCTTGTTCCACTTTTTGGGGACGCCCTGTATACTTGTAGTAAATAAATACCAGAATCATATAATCAGTAAAGTTTTCCAATTATGTATTTAACAGTCTTTCCACGGAACACTGTCTGCGAGCTTGCCTCCAAAGTAATACTTAGGGTTTACATTGTCATACTGACCATTTTTTATTTGGTTAGCTACAAAATTTAATCGCTGGAAAAATTTACATTCATCGAATCACGCTTTATGTTGCATCTTGCGGTCACTAACAATTCTTCATATTGCCTTTTTCTAATGGAGTCCTGATAATGCGTGATACGTAAACAGAGATAGAAAAATTTCTTGGTTCTACTTCATATGTTAGAACTACACATGTATATGAAGTATTTTACATATTATTTGAAAATGAAAAATTTACTCAGATGATATACGTGGCAGATCGTGATGTAGTGAATAAAATTTTCATTATCAAATCATTAAGGATTACAGAATATAAATACACTGAGCTTACTTGCACACTTCATTTGTTAAAGTGGCAAAAATCAAAAACCATACCTATAATCTATCGTTTCTTATATGTAAACGACAGAGGTTTACACAAACCTGAAACTTAGTACACCAATATTTTTTTTGCTGTTTTCAAACATCTCCGATCTATATAGAAAATTCAATATCTTTATTGCTAACACATCTTTTCTTCGAAACTCGAAGTGGATTTTTTGAGACATAACTTAATAGCAGACTAAACATCAAGCCATCATACATAATAATAACAAATATACGAAATTATATTACAATAATAATCGTTGATACAATGACAATATTTTTTCGCCGTTTTCAAACCTCTTCCATCTACTTTAACATTAACGCCACTATATACCCCCGAACTCGTAACTCAAAGGGTTCCCTGTCAGTTGAATGAGTATACATAGAAGGAAGTGCATACTGTGCTCCCAGAGGGAGACATGATTGACCTCACGTCTGTAACTGCTGCCGTTAAGTCGTCCTGACTCCAGTGCCATGTGTCCATTGGAAACAGAGCACAGGATGAGTGCAGTTGTACACATACTGGCCTTAAGTAATATAGATTGGATTCACTGGGTCAAAGGGCATAATTGAATGCTGAAAACATGAATAATGATTAGTTATGTTTTGAGAAACAACACATTAGAATACACTTGATACAAAATTGGGAAGAAAAAAATAGTAGCTTAACATTGGGAAGGATAATATACAACAACAAATCTAGGCTATATAAAAGGTAGAAAAAAAGCATACTCCTGGTTGAGAAAAACATGCGGAAACCTAATATACAAATATATACAGCGTAAGAACAAATGCTAAAGCATTTTTTCTTCGAAATTTGAAGTTCATCGTTCAAGAAGTAGCTTAATAACACTTCACTTTACACACACTTAAACTTTAAGCCATCATACATAATAATAGCAAACAAACGAATCTATCGTTATATTAAGTATGGTATTCTCTTTACTTTCTTCTACCTTGAATAGTAAATGGAGTTTAATCGTTTTAGTAATGTGTAAAAAGCTTCAATCTTTTCACATTTATCTAGATAGTATCATAATCATTTACATAAATCCTCAACATTATAAATTTATATAACTCTCTTTTAACAACTTAAAATGCGTATAAATAATAGATTTCTAGTTTTAAAAAACGAAATCTGTATTTCTTATCTTCAATGACGACATTATAAGAGAAAATATATCCTTTGGATTTGATAAATGTTAATCATCTATAAAATTAATGATACAGAAATTTAATAAAGTATAAGAAATTTTTCATGTTCAATAAAAATTGAAGTAATTATTGCCATTATTCCACATTGTGTTTCTTAAATGTATTCTAAAAATTTCTTAAATGTATTCTAAAAATTTCTTAAAAGCAAATTTCATTTGTAGGGTTCAGCAAGTGATTGTATTCTAGTGAATTTACTTGCGGCGCGTCATTCCGCCATAAAAGCGTTGAAGCAAGAAAAACCTTTTGTAGAAGAAGGAACTCTTCTATCATCTCTCATGGCTTACTGTTCAAAAGAAGTAGGTAGAATATTCGGTTTTCAGAAATTAAACCATGAAATCCTATTTTAAGTTTTTTTAAATTTAGTTATATTATCAGTATCATTGTTACGAAATACTTCGAAGAAATCCATTTTGTTGCTTCATGAAATGGTATTTTTTTTTTTAATTCTTGTTGATAATACATTTTACTCTTTCTGTGTAGTTTGAAAAAAATGCTAACTGATCGAAATTTCCTTATTAAAAGATGAAGATAAGAATGTAATAAATAAATTATTTAATTAATTAATCACTGATTTATTCAAAATTAATTTTAAATTCGCCAAGAATATGTAAAGAATGCAAATTTGGTCTACTGTGCAGTGTAGGGTTATTCTTCATTAGGCCACCAGTTTTTTTTTTGTCACTTGAGGATTATTAAGATTTACTTGGCCACCTCTATAAACTACCTGTTTTTCAGTGACTTTTCGGGGTAGAATGGGATCGAAAGATGCGTGTAATTTTAGCTGAAATTTCATTCTTTGATATACAATCTTTAAGAGAAATCATATTTCCTCTACTGACTCAATGTTTTTAATTTATTTACAAATGTCTTGATGTAGCGGTTTTCTTTTTTATCGAATAATAATAAAAAATTGCCTTCTTGAAAAGATACACGAAGGAAACTCTCTAAGTTACATGACTTTTAAAATTCGTATTTCTAACGAAAAACAGTAATTTTTAAAATTGAAATATCTAAAAAATTTACGTCATTTTCGTATCTAATTACAAAGCATTTAATGAAAATATTCTGAAACATAATTTTATTTGTTTCTTTCAGGCTCATTCCAGTGTAGAAAAAGCTGCCATGATAGGTTTTGTTAAACTTCGAATTCTTGACACAGATGAGAAATTTCAATTACGAGGTGAAACATTAGCAAAAGCCATGGAGGTATATTTATTACTACCTAAAGAAATAGTAGTTTGAGTGAAAGAATAATAATGTTATTTGAAAGCAGGAATGATGCCTTTTTCTTTTGCAGGAGGATCGGAATATGGGATTAAAGCCATTTTTTGTGAGTGTAATTTATAGAAATTATCTTTTTTCAATATTCTGCTCTAATAACAGCTGCGAATTATTATATGATATTTAAAGGGAAAATAGCAAGATATAACTGTCATATCAAGCTATAAGATGAATTATTTTCCAGAAGTTTAAATGAGGGATATTTATGGGGGGTTGCTGAAAATTAAATACAAGTTTATTCATTAAAGCTAATTTTTCAAAAAGTACAGTTAACCGCTAAACATGGGATTCGCTGAGCAGCAAAAGTGAAATATACGAGATTATCAATCACGATTTAACAATGTCTTTTTCAAACATTTCTTTTTTAAAACTGACTATTATAGTCAGGATGTGCACGTCGGTTTTGATGTCTGCTTAATTCAAGAGGCAAAAATAAAATAAAATAAAGTTATTCAAAATAAATAATTCAGGATAAAGCTAAAAAGTTCTTTTTTACAAATACTTTGAAAAATTCTAAATCATTACGAGTATATTATACGAAACCTTTTCTCTGCAACATCGTCTTACAGGTTGCTGCAACCCTGGGTACAACATCCTGTTGTTCGTTTGACCCAATCTCCGAAATAGGTCCCGTTTGTGAGAAGTTCGGAGTATGGCTTCATGTTGATGCGGCGTACGCGGGCAGTGCCTTAATTTGCCCTGAATTTCAGCACCTTTTAAGAGGAATCGAAGTAAGTTCTCAGTAACAATTCTTACTAGTTTATTTCATAAAAGATTTTTTAAAGTTTTTAAAACCTGAAGTATACACCTTAGTTTCTTAGTTTAGTAAGAAGCAGTTTATGATATAGAGGACAGTCACCTTATATTCTCTGGGAAACCTTGATCCATTTCAAATTTCCCAACCATTCAGATCTTGTAAGTCCAAGAGTTACACCTGTGTGTGTGTGATGAGACTCCCAACACTTTACTCTATTCTGAACAATTTTTCAGTGAGCTGGGAAAAATGTAGTTTACTCTAAAAATAGAAGAAAAAATAGACACTTGATTATTTAAATATAGCGTTCTGTTCTAAAAGAGAAATGGCGTCGTGTTACAGCTGCATTTTTTAACTGGATAAAAAATTATGGTTTCATGCAAATATAAAGCTAATTCAGAATTCAAGAGCATGCGCGAGAAATAGACGGGATAACGTCATTCCTGTGGTGTTGTACACATGTGATCATTAGTTACTAATGAGAGAAATTATAAGGCTGTGTTACATTTAACCCGTCCGTAAGATCAACTGAAAAGAAACACCGAAATAGAAATTCCCACCAAATGTGAAATGAGGGCAGCTATAGAATTTTTGTGCTTGAGAAACTTCTTGGCAGTTGGGACTCATCGCAAACTGTGTAAACCATCTAAAATAAACCTTGAGACATAATAAGTCCATTACGGCCTTGGTACACGATAACGTTCATTCGCATGCTCCTAGGTGCAACCAAGAAATTTTCCAGCAGCTTCGTTGGTATGTTTTATATCATCCCCCTGTATCTCAGATTTGGCACCAAGCGACTACCATCTCTTCGTGCTCTTGAAATAGCGGCTTGCGTCGTATTGCGTCGACGATGACGATGCACCGCACGATGTCGTTACAGAGTGATTTCATACCTTGACGGCATTTTTTTTTGAAGAAGAAGAATTTCTTACCTTGTAAAATGTTACGACAAGTGCATCAATTTGATTAGTGATTATGTCGAAAAATAATGGACGGTTGTAGTTTTTAATATGCATAATAAAAGTTTTGTATCTACGAATGTCTGCTATTGATCACCAGCGATGCTTATTTTCTGAATTGCCGTCGTAAATAATATTGAAAGCGAAGGTAACGACTTAAAAAAGAAATCTTCATTTCTAAACTTTAGATTATGGAGGGTGAAATCTCAAAATATACTTTACAAAATTAAGAGAGAGATCTTTCCCGCCTTTTTTCAGTCATTGGAAGACATGATCTGTTGTCCCTTTCGAACGTCCATGGTATTACGTTCATTAAGCAACAATGATAAGCGTCAGACAGGGGTCAATACATTAGACAACAAACTATCGGCAGGACTTTTAGAGAAAAGATAGTTTACTTACGGGAGGGGGAGCAGAAAAATTCCAAAGGTTTATGGAAGAGCGTCTATACCAGACCGTATGTTGAGGAAAAATTCTACTGGTGCAACATTTGTACCAACAGTAAGGAAAAAGTGTAACTGCAAGGAAAAATTTTTATATCAA
Source organism: Araneus ventricosus (assembly GCA_013235015.1). NCBI lineage: Eukaryota > Metazoa > Arthropoda > Arachnida > Araneae > Araneidae > Araneus > Araneus ventricosus. Next base: position 173,337 of record BGPR01000017.1, read on the forward strand.
ATGTAGGCCCCTGGTGTAAACACTTTTCAGGTTGCTGTGCAACGGCTGCGGTTAAAAATACTTATCTTTTATAATCTGTTTAAAATCTTTTAACCCCCTCACTATGGTATGCTACATGATGACAGCATTAAAATAATACGAATGTATCCGAACGTCACGGTAAAAGGGTTAGGTTAGCCATCAGATGAGGTATTTCCCTTACGTTTCATACTTTACCATGTTCGCAAACGTGGATGCTATGGCATTCATTTTGATTCTGATGCAAAATAACATGAATGCTACAACATTCAAATTTATAAGCCATATTATCATATCTTCAATTCTATATAGCCTTAATATTTTGAAATTATTATTTACATTAAAGCTATGGCTAATTGTTTTATAGAGTATTTTCATTTTGTTTTGCTTTTTCTCTGTGTTTTTAAAAATTTACATTAGATAGGACATTGCGTAAAATAGAGCAAAAAGAAAATTAAATTTAAAAATATATTTAAACATACATTACAAAATTTAAACCATTTTTAAGAAGCGGGCAATATGCCACTGCATACAAAAAAAGAAAGGATGTCAAAAATTATTAAAAGAAAGTAAAAAACCAAGAAATATACTCCCAGAGAATAAAACTAAACAAGCAAATAATCCATTCTAGTCCACTTTTTCAAGGGCTATAAACTTGATCAAATTATTTGGGAAATTTTTCGGTAAGAAGCTTGACTTTCGTCTAAAAAAGCTTCTCATAGCCCGAAATTTCCCAATCAAAGACGAACAAGAGAAAAACGATTCAAGTAACCAACAAAAGAATTTTTAACAAGAACAAACAAACATAATACCGCTAACAATATTGATTAAAAAAATATTAGCCATCGGGTAGGAAATGCCTTCATAAAAATATCAGTAAAAGAAGGAAAAATCAGACTTACCCTAGCCTTGGAGAGAATCAAAATGTCTCCACTTTAATCACAAACACAGAAACTTCCCGCCTTATTAATTCTAATAAAAATTATTTATCCCCATTCGTTATGTGAACAACCAAAACTTTGGCGCCATCTATTATTCGAAAAGAAAAGCAGGAAGTGGAGGGAACTCAATCATTTAGATTAAATTATTTAAAAAAATCTTCAGTTTCTCTCAATGCCTCAATAAATAAAAGGAACGAGTAAATGAATATTAGAAAATATAGCAGCAGTCCAAAAATTATATATATATATATAAATTAGTATTTAAATTCAAGACTACTTTCAAGAATAAGATCTTCAACGCCGTGAATATTATGAGGGAAATTGTTACAATAGAGATTTTTTAGAAGATTATTACCAGCCATTAAAAATTCATTTCTATTATTGCATATTTTTTTAATTGTGTTAGCTTGACTAAAAATTACGTTCCTAAAGACCTTAGAATCTGGATTTGAATGATAATCACAAAGATTTTTACAAGTGAAATTAAAATCAGCTCTCTTGTCAAACAAGTCAAGTAAGGCCATGTAAATTAGAAGTGTAACGACGTGAATGCTTTAAGTTGGTTACGATTAAGAGAGTAGGCACTTTGTCGTAGGTATTATATTTCTTTATCTGATAATTTCCGTTATCTGCTGCAAAAACTGCTATATGCAGAAAGGAATCTAGTTCACATCATTCTAATGTCAAGATTGCAAAAATAAACTTCCATTGTGTCCCGGACAATACTTTCAGCAGTTGGATACCACCTTCAGCAGATTCCAACTCTTACAAATCTGATATGGAGTCTGAATAAATCTGGCTTGGAAACTTTCAATTCTAATAATGAACCAATAATTTTAACTTATTTTTTAAAATCGTTTATGTGCCTATGAATTTATTTTATTTTTTTTATATATTGATGATTAAGGATCTAATGATTAGCAAATAATACAGTGAACTTATAAAAATATCCTTTTATTAAAGATTATTAATCATTCAATATGAATGCAACACCATTCAAGTCATCTTGGTTGAACAATTAGACCTGTATCGACATGGTTGCTATAAAATTCAGTGCATATAGCTATTAAAATATAATATTCTGAGAACTTGGACAAAATGTGACTAATTTATTTATTTATTAAAAGAAAAGCACACTACAGAGATAATTCCATTTACAGAGTGCAATGAAAAACAAACACACAAAGAACAGAAGTCACAATGAGTGAATCACAAAGATATTAAATAACGCATTAAAAAAAAGTTGAGTACAGAGAATATAAAAGTTCAAAACACAAAACCATAAAAATTTTGCAAATGCATAAATAGTTTAAAACGAAAACACACAGTCACAAAAGCATTAAAAGACACATTAGGATTCTAAAAGTCGTATACTGTCATATTAATATCATAAAAACACATCAAATTTTTTTTCAAAAATTTAAAACATAAAATCAAAACACCAATTAAAAAAAGATTAAAAAGTCAAATACACACCAGCACCAAATCCTTAAAAACACATTGGGAGTTTAAAAGCTTGAAGAAGAAAATGCACACGAGAGATAAAAGTCAATTGCAGAGTACAAAAATTTATCACAGACCCATGAAAAAACACCAAAGAACGGTTGAATACATAAGAACATGGAAAATTAAAACGCATAAAAAATCTTAAAATTCAAATACAGTCGAGTGTGAAAAAATCAAAGTAAAACAGATCGTGTATTCAAAAGTTGTACACAATTCGATTTAAAAACACCAGTAGACATATGAAAAATGTCAAGTTAATCGGATAACTTGTTGAAAATTCTATGAAATTTGTTCAAAGAGAACTTGTTTACATAATGAAATCTTGAAAATGCATTTTGAAATGAACTTTTGTTCATCAAAGATCTTTTTCAGGCGCAGAGAAATCTATGGAGCTCAGTATATCACTGCAATCAATCGAACCATTAATGACTTTGTAAAAGATATATTAACGATATCAAGTAGACGTGAAGAAGATACATCCTGCAAATAAAATCTACTTTAAACTAATCAAAATTGAATATCACAATTAATTAAAAAATAAATCGGCTGCCTATTTTCGCAACTCATTAAAATTTTTACTGTCCGCTAACATGTTAAACCTAAACTAAAAACACTTTGATTATTAATAAAACGTGAAGATAACCTTTCAATTGCGTTGTGCCAAAGGCTGACCTTCAATCTATATTTGGATACATCCGATGGTCGGTAGCAAAAGGTACGAGGTGTGATCAAAGACTATTGGGGCTGAAGCCTTGCTCTCAAGACCAAAACATGCAGCTTAATTAAGTTTAGTTATATTGACGTCCCGTTTTGAAGCAACACGAGGGCTATTTTGGGACGGAACTCGTAATTTTGAACCGTGGTCAGATGACGAGGACGACACCTGAGCTGGCAGCCCCTCTCCAAACTTCCACGCCACACCAACGGGAGGAAGTTTGGCCACTACGTATGATTTAGCGTGCAACAGGCCCCTTCAGTGGAATCGGGTTTCGAACCTGGAACCCAAAGCCGAGAGCTTACCACTAGGCTACCGCGGCCCCCAAAACTTGCAGAGTGAAGACGCTTGACAGCTATTGACCTTGAATGCTGCCATCCACGCACCGGAAGTTACAAGGTCGCATCTCCCACCACTACTGTACAATAGAGCTTTGAAAATTGCGTGTGTTTTGCTGCCGTCGCATTTTTCGGGGAAGAAAAAGTTGAGCGGAGAATCTACATCAAACTTTGTCAAAAGATTGGCGATACCTGTGGTGAGAGTCATGCAAAGTTGAAGAAAATTTACGGGGATAATTTTTTAGACGCCCAAAAGTTTTTGAGTTTTTCAAATGTTTCCAATATGGCCGTAAAAATGTCGACAATGACCACTGCTAAAACATCAACAAATGTGAAAACATCTAAGATGTGCATGAAAATAATCGAATCAGTATTCGAAAGTTATCTGAGGAGTGCAGTATCAACTATGGTTCAGTTCAGTCCATTCTGACTGAAGATGTGGGTTAGAAAAATGTATTTGTCAAGTTTATGCAGAAGTTGCTCTTTACAGACCAAAAAGAAGACCGGCTTTCGGCTGCACTCGATCTCCTTGAATGCTCCGAAAAAGAGAAAAACCTGTTGAACATGATTGTAACGGAGAATAAATCTTAGTCTTATATTCAAGGAGATCCAGAATTCAAAGATAAGAGCAGTTTTCAACTCAAAATTCTCTGTCATAACAAATGCGAACACAGCATAATATACAGCGTGTCCCCAAAAAGTAGAACGAGAATTTATTTCCTTAAATATTGCACTTCGACATATACTTCCAATTACAAAGTTTCATCAAATATTATAGGAATTTGTGTGCAAACGCTTTGTTTCTGTGGAAGTTGAAAATAAAAAGTTAAGAAATTTAAAATTTTGCACGTTCCCCATAGAACAAAAGTGTTAATGAGTAAAATGTTCCTCTTACACTCATCTATGTATAAACTAAGTTTCACGATTCTATCTGCAAAACTTACAGATATATGTAAATTTTTAAATTTCAAGGTGCTGCTCACAAATTTATATGGAGATTTGTACTGCAGAAATGCAAGTTTATTTCAACATGGACATACTGCGAAATGCAAATATTTGTCTAATAGTACTTCATCCAATCATCATGGATGCAAAAAAATTGCCAATGACGCATACTGTTACTCAGTTTCATTCGCAGATAGTTGCAACTATCGACTTGATAAATAATGGAAGGACAACTTGAGAAAATACAAATTTGAGGCATAACAGGAATATAGCCTAATATTGAACAAGAATACGGAATTATTTCCTCTTAGCGTTGTACTTATTATTAAGCTTTACCTAAAAGCATTGTCGACTCGTCATTTAGGTCCGCAGAGTTGCGGAACTCACTAAAATTATTTTAAAAATTCGTATTTTCATTTTTATTCTTATTAGCTAACTTCTCCACTCTAAGATTTCGATCATTAGCGAAAAAAGGTGAAAACGAGAGGACAGAAAATGAATGAAAAAGTAAGATAGACACAGGATGAGGCTTCAAAATCAAATAGTTTTGGAAAGCACTAAAATTCGCTCATTGCGTACAACTAAGTGGCATAATGAACGAAGGCGAATAGCTACTCTTTCTGTCTTAGAACTTAGCCAGAACTGGATTTTTGGATGCTCCTCTTTTGCGCTAAAAACCAACTAATGTTCTTTTTCTCCCCCTTTCTATCTCACCCATGGTTCGCCTTCGCGCTCTTGATTTTTTTTGATTGACTGTTTTCAGGTTTCGGATTCACGTTCATGTTGCCTCAACGGGAACTTGGCTGGTTAAAACATATTCGATTTCTATTATTAAAACGGAACTCACGGAAAAAAGGATTGTAATTATCTTAAATACAATTCAGATAATTAAAACCACAAGTTTTAACTATTTGAAAGTAAAGCTATTTTTGAAAAATTGCATTTCAGTTGTATTCTAGTAATACTTTTATAGCACTGCTTGTTTCTGGGGAAAAGAGTTTCAATGCTGATATGACATCATGAATATTTTTTGAAGGTTCACAAGATGAACTATTTTTGTAAATACTTCAATTAATTTATTATTTGACTAGCTTCTAGATTTCACAAGAGTTAACAAATACATTGTATTTTCCTGATACCGCCCTTTAGATATTTTTTAAAAATATGTATATTATCCCTAAACTGTACGTCGAAAGACTGCATCAGTCAGCAGGGAGAGGTATGAAAAAGTGGTCTAAGTCAACAATTTTGTCTTCTTATATATCTGCAAGTTTAGCATGTAGAAGCGTGTATGCTAAACTTACATATATGTGAGTAGATGAATGTAAAAGAAACATTTTACTAATTGACATGCTTGCTCTATGAGGGCCGTATAAAAACTTAATTTTTGTAACTTTTTATTATTAATGCCCTTGGATATCAAAGTATTTTGATAAAATTCTTACCTTATTTGATGAAACTTTGTAATTGGGAATATATGTCTGAAATCAATATTTAAGGAAATAAACGCTTGTTCCACTTTTTTGGTATACACCCTGTATACATTTTTTAAAGCTTTACTATACGGAAGTGGAGTGATCTAGGACTTTGTAACTTCAGGCACGTGAGAGAGAGGGTTCAAGGTCAATATCTGCCAAACGCCTTCATTCATGCGTGTGTTGGGTTTTAGAGTAGGGTACCAGTCCCGGTAATTTTTGTTGACCCCTCATATATTCTGTTAGAATTCGATCACAAGTACACTACAATATTTGCATTGGCTTTTCTTTTCAAACGCATGCACATTTCATGCAGTTGGTAAAAGTTATCTTCAATAGTAAAAATAAATACATTACAGCAGCACTAAAGGAATGTATACCATGACTAATTGCAACAGAGTTTCACTCTGCTTGAAATACGGAGGAATATATAAAAATATTTCATTTTCCAAATGATATTGTCGTATTGTTGCCATCTAGAAGCGCTGTGACTGACCCACTTGGAGCAGGTTGCTAAGCAGTGGTTTCATCTCTAATATTTCTTACGACTGATACTCTTTAACTAGATTACGGATGTCCACAGAAAGTTTTCATAGAAATATTCAATAAATTCGAATGCGTTTTGATTGCATTCATTCATATAAGGGGAACATAGATTTAAATAAAATGTTGGATGAGTAAAAAGATTTTTCTTTTTGCAAATTGATATATTTCTGTTTGTTTTATTTTGTATCAGGAAGCTCAAAAGATTTTTTATTAGAAAGAATAAGAAGGAAATATAAACAATTAATTGAACTCTTTACTATGAAAAGTTTCGTGAATGAATTTTATATTACTTTTAAATTATGTAATTCAGAGTTTAATTCTCACTTTTCCTTCCTTGAAGTGATGATATTTAAAAAAATTTCTTTTGCAGTATGCCATGTCATTTAATATGAATCCAAATAAATGGATGTTAGTCAATTTTGATTGTTCCACTATGTGGTAAGTATGCAGTTCTAAGCCTTAGTTAGATTCAAAATGCTTGCACTGGCGGTAAACTTTTTAATTAAGCCTAATGATTTCTTTAGGGTAAAGGATCGTTTTAAACTCACTCAAGCTCTCGTTGTTGATCCTTTGTATTTACAACACAGTTTTTCAGGTAAGTGATCATATATTTCATTTTACGCGATAATAAATCGAGCGAAATCGCGTGGCTCTAAAATTTAATATATTAAACACAGCATTTTAGAATTTTGAATGGTATCCGTAGAAATGTCACAGTCCTCAATCTAAATGCAAAATACTGGGATTTCAAAAAGGAATTTTGATTCAAGTGAGACTTTAAAAATAAATTCGCAGACGGATGAAGATGAAAAAACGCGGACGGCAAAGATATGATGGAAATGAAGCAACGGAATATTAGAAGACAGATAATGGCAATGAAATAATGGAAGACAGAATTTATTCACAGAAAAGTTCACAATTTATGACTTCAGTTGATGCAGAAGTGGTGGAGCAAGCGCTTACAAATGTTCAGTATGTCATCCTCCGTTCAGAAGTACTCAATTCTCTCTGAATGTTCACCTTAGTAGCCATTGCACAGGTGCAGCGATTTTCTGTGTTGTCAAATCTTGCATAGAAGTGACTGCAGTCGATGCCTGTCACTTCAGCAATTCTACCATAATTATGTTCTGTTACAGTGCTGTATAGCTCTCACTAGTGACAAAAGCCATTTTAACTTTTAAATCTGTAATTTTCTCGAAGAAAAACAGGCCCTCATTTCCAGAACTGCATGAGCTACAAGCATTGATGAGTGACATTCGTGCAAGATGGAACGCCACAGAAAAACGTAGAACCTGTCCAACGGCTGCTGCATTTAATATTCTTGGATATATCATCAGTCGATCTCTACTACATACATGACCACCAAGATCTCTCATTCTAAAAGCTTGTCACTTCTGATTGTCGGGATACTTGAAATCAATAGTATATCGAGACCAACTACAGCTACCAGCAACATTCAAAGATATAATTGAAGAACTCTTGTATGCCATACCAATAAAATGTGTCTAATGCTGTGAAAAGTGCGGTTCTTTGTCCGACAGCTATGCTTCTGAATGGAGGACGATACATTAAACAACCGCTTGTTATTATTCAACACAACATCCTATCCTGTAAAACACATCGCTTTAGGAACTGCAAAACCATCTGGTGGAATAGCTGGTAAACTAAGCTTACAATAAATTCTGGTTTCACGACGAAAATTTCGGCTTTGTTTCCATTTTTTCTGTGCAAACAAAATCTTTTTATCTTTATTTTTTGCAAATTATTGAATTTTAAAGCTTTTCCTGACTTTTGGATCATCCTGTACTTTGTACCTTAGTAAAGAAAACATAGCTTTAGATTGGATACTTTAAAATTTAACACATGTGGCAGAAAAAGTTTAACACATGTGGTAAAATTTAAAACTCTTTATAAGTTTCGTGTCATTATAAGAAAGTCGTGGCGTTTTTAAGCGGGACAAAAGGATGTGAGTGATTTGTAAAGAAAAGCATATTTTTCCCCACTAGCTAGCCTTGTAAAGTAATAACAGCTAATAATAAATTATAGTTTTTCAATACTTTTATTATATGAGTTGGCATAATTTTGACTGTTAAATTTAACGCCATAGAAAAAAAGATTTTTCTTAATTCCTTACAAAAATATTATTTATTAAAATATTTAACTTAAAATCTGAATTAGATAAGAACCGAATACATTATTCTTTTTATCGACGCTCAGCTACAATGGCAAAATTAAATGTGAAGCATTCTAAATGAAGTAAAACAGAGTAATGAAAGGGATTAATATTAGGAAAA
>BGPR01000017.1:182124-242676 GCA_013235015.1 Araneus ventricosus
AAAAATAGTTATCAAAAATATACTTTTATTAACATAGTAAAAAGTAAACTTTTTCGATTTCAATTAATTTTTACTTTTGTTCTTTAATTTATAATTAATATTGTAAATGTATGGAATATTAAAATTTTGCATCATTTTATTTTTCCTCGAATTTACAAAAAGGTGGTGCCACACGCACGGGATTAAAATGTAATTAAATTAATTATTAATGGACTACACAAGTTTAAAAAATTCCAAAAGTTTAGAACATTAGAATGCGAGTGAAAAGCGACTACGAATTTCCATCCTTACAAAGATGAAACAAGTTAAGTTTAATAAAACTATGCAAAAAGCACAATAATTTAATCATGAAGATTTGTTCTACGAGTAGGCTTTCACCAATTATCTGCAATTGCTGTCGGTATCGTTGCATTTTTTGTCCATCTCGAAATGCGGGCCTTGTATTTTTGACAATTAGACACCAATAGCTAAAAATCATTTTTATAAATTCTTCTTTCGGTATGCTTTTAAAGAAATACTGTCTGGAAACCTGAACCTCAACATCCGTTGATCTCTTTAGGCCCGGTACGCACATGTGATTTTTGTCGAACAATCATTAACGATCCAAACTGCCGGAGAAGCAAAGTAAATTTATAACAATTGGGTGGTACACACATACCACCGATTCTGTTCCAATTTCTCTCCGATTCGAGTTGAAATAGAGAAGCAAATGTGCCGGGCAAGTTATTAGTGACACTCTTGCTCTTTTGGAGGTACGAGTGCACTGTCCAATTGATATCAGTTTATTTCAAGCCGCTAATCGCTTATCCTGAATTTTGCCGCCAATGACTTGTCCGACTCAAATCGCATGTGTGTACGTCACTAGAAATCGCACGGAGGTGTGCGATTAGATTACAGGGTGTTTGTGAAAGTACCATGACTTATTTCTACTCTTGGAGGGTAATAATCGACACATGTTATTTACACTAGTAATCTATACAATTGGCGTGTCTTTCTGAATAGGCAGATTGATGAACTAAACGCCTACATTGCTGTCGGTTGATCTGGTGGGTATATTTGAAGATACAAACACTGTTGAGAGATATTTTGAGACACTCTTTGTATATAACATGCATTTATTTTATAAATTATTTGTTCTTATAACTTTGATTCTATGTTACAGATAAGTCCATAGACTATCGGGTAAGTAATTGTTTGTTCTATATTTCTTTTTATAGCAATAAATAAAATAAAGATAAAAAAGATTCAGTATTTTATTATTTGCGTACTTTTGTGGTATGGGGATATATTTTAGATGAAATCTATTTATTAATATTTTACGTTAGGAACAGTATGCTTAAAGAAAACATTTCAAAAAACTTCTAATCAAAATGGGATATTTATGGAAAATGACGGTAGAAAATGATCATATTTATCTCTGAAAATGCCATCCGTTTTATGAAATGACTTTTTATTTGAATTTTCGAAGCACCAGTGATGAGTTGAATGTTATGGGATTCCAGGTCGTCTGTACTTTCACCTTTAGAATGTCTGTCATAAGGATTGTACCTGCAATAAAGTCTGCTTGGTTGCAGTAGTCATGAAAATAATTATCATGCTATTTGATGCAGAAGAGATACAGTTTGCTCACGTAGTTGTCAAACATGAATACTGATTGGATATTTTTCCTGTGAAAATGGGTTCAGTCGAATTGCTACACAAAAACATAAAATACCTCTCTTTTAGAAGATTATTCATTTAATTCTAGTAGATATTTTAAGAGGAAATGAACTGTCTATTTATGTAAAAAAAACCAGAATCAAGTTGCAATTGTTTCAACTAACTTGTGAATTCCTTTCAAATTTTAAAAAAATTGATTAAATTTTCTTTTTTTACAGTTTTTCATAAGATGGTTTAAGGCGAAGAAACACCAATTACTACATGAGTAGATAATGAATAAATGTATGATTAATTAACAAGCTAATAAAAATATAAGGTTGAATAACTCATCAATGTGCACCACATATATAAAATAGAAATTATCAAATTAAATGTTAAGTGAAAATATTATATTGAATCGTGTATGGCATTAAAATTCAAGCATCATAGGTTTCTTAAGATGACAACTATCTATATTTTTCTTTAGTGCTTCATTTAAACATCAAGATATTTTAAAAAAAGTTAATTTGAAATCATTTAATTTTTATAATTAAATTTATAAAACGTTATTTGAATAGTAGTAGCTTGTACTTGCCATTCCTAATTTTACGATAATATTAAATATATTAATTTGTTTATCTAAGCTGTGGCGGATGCGCATTATTCTCTTTGCATTTAAGATCTATCTTTACACAAGTGTAAATTCTTTTGCCTTCTCTGTTTTCTTAAACTCCTTTCTTGTGTCAATAATATCAATATTCCTTGTTATGTGTGTAATAAATATCGTGAAAAAAAACAAGAAGTTAACGATTCTTCAAGTTCTCTGACGGTGATTACTTTGGATATATTTTGAATTTCTTGTTTTTTTTAAATCTTTTCCTTTTTCTTTGTATGTCTTATAATGCTCGATTTCATAAAGGAGAAGCCTTTAATTTGAGAATTATGTCATTTATCCTCAGATCATCAAAATTCATTTTAATACATGCATATATGCATTATAAAGGAAATGCCGAACTAAAGCCATTAAATAGCAGTTTCCATTTACCCTTCAAAGGGCCATTTTTTTCTAGTAGTGGTATAAAGTAACTTTGGGATTAAGATTAATTTAAGAAAATAAATTCATTTAGCTTATTGGATGAAATTAATTTTTTAAATTAATTATAATAATTAATAATTAATTATCAAAATCTGTCAATGTCAAACTATAATGAAGTCAAGATACTTTATTATAATTTGAGATAAGAAATTTTAACATCTAGGTTTTTGTTTCATCGGAAAATTTCGCGAGAACTTACTCCAATCTTAAAAATTGCATTTAAAAATTGATGAATTTGGTGGGAAGTATTCTTCTCACGGCCTTAGAAAGGGTTAAAGTAAGTTAAAGAATGGTTCCCAAAAAGTGAGCTGACTGGTTTCGTCGACTATTTCCCAGTTTTATTTTTATTTTCAAACGTTGTGGACCGCATTCATTAAATCTCATTTTGCATATATAATGTTTATTGTCAAATAAATATTTTTGGCACTTTTTTCATAGAATTTGTTAGTAAAAATCGCGCATATAAGGAATTTCAGGAGTAACTAAGCATTTATTAATAAATAGATTCATGTATTTCCATTTTGATAAAATCATTCACAGATTTTAATAACATATTTCAAAGAGAACTATCATTTCCTCAAAGGAAATCTGTTAAAACAAATTGATGCATTTAATTTTTAATGAATGAATTCACGTTTATTGTAGCATTGGGGTATTCCTTTGAGTCGTCGTTTCCGGTCTCTGAAGTTGTGGTTTGTTATCCGAAAATACGGAGTGGAAGGTCTACAGAAATATATACGTGAGGTAAATATCAAAAATGTTGCATATATTTCAAATCGAATCTCATACAAACATAAACACTGTTCTGCAAAAGTTTATAAACACTAAAATTTATTTTAGACATATGGTTGCAATTTATATTAGATGTACACTTTACGTGCCAAAAAAATTAAAGGCAATTTTTTTAAAAAAATTATATTTTTTCTATTAAATAAGCGTTAACAATTTACAATTATAAATCTTGGTTGTGATGCTAATGTTTACGAATTTTGAAACATCAGTAGAATTATAGATACCACAAATATAATTAGCATAGGGAAATAAGTTGTTGGGATAATTCACAACTTTCCATTGAAGCAACCTTTTCATTTCTCACATTCAGAAATGGCAGATTTTTGTGCTCCATATATCATGAAAAGCGTACCGCTTATGCTTTATGGATTTTACGTCTGAAGATTAAGTGGGATATTTTATATATTTTCTGTCTTTAATATATGAGATATTTTGAAGAATTAAAACAATTACCGTTAAAGAGTTTCAATCAGTTAACATACTGAAAAAAATTTAGAAGGTCAGTAACCGAATTTTTAGATTAAGGAATTTTTATTATTTCCTTTAAGACGAATTTTGGGTATTTCTTGAAATGGAATCTTCTCTTTCCTTCCAGCTTAACCTATTTGCTCCATTAAAAAATTATTATCGAAGAAAGTATTCCTTGTAATATTACACTAACTTTAATTTTTCTGGGAGTGTCCCTACAACGTTTATAAAATTCCTAAGATATTTTAATTTTTAAATGACTGACTTACAGATATCATAATTATAATTTGAGAAGATAAATAGAAATGCAGTGGTTGTATCAAAGCTTCAATTTTGAATTTTTATTAGAAATTCGAAGCTAACTTATAATTCTGTCTTTGCTTTTTTTTTCAGCATGTACGGTTAGCCAAGAAATTCGAAAGTCTAGTCCGAAAAGATGACAGATTCATAGTCGCAAATCAAGTTCATTTTGGTTTAGTTTGCTTTAGATTGAAGGTAATTTGTTTCATGTTCTCTAGATTTTTTGAAGAAAGTTATTTTATACCATAATGTTGAATAATTCAGTAAACTTTATTATTACAAAAAATGGTATGCTGTTAATTCATCAATAGATTCTGAGATATTACAGAACAAGTTAATCCGAAAAAGCTTTTCGTATTTGTACTTTTTCCCTTTGCGAATGTTTCCTGATAATTTTAAGATTTCAGTTTTTTTTGTCTGACAGTTACAAAAATGAGTTTTAATAAAAGCTCACTGTATGCAAATTGAAGGTTTGTTGTAATGCTTAGATTTCAAAACGCAGTTTTTTAATTTTCTTCAGGGCTCAAACAGTTTAAACCAGAAACTTTTGTCTTCAATAAATGCATCGGGTAAACTGCATATGGTTCCAGCATCTTTGAGTGGAAACTATGTGATAAGATTTTGTGTTTGCGCTCAACACGCTACTGATGCCGACATCATCCATGCCTGGGACGTCATAACGATGTTCACGGAAGAGATACTGGAACTCATGAAAGTAGACATGACCAAAGAAGAAATTGTTGTAAGACATCCTCTTTCATTTATTCTAGTTTTGTTTTTGTTATAGCCACAGTTATTATTCTGTTCTTCAGTTTTCATATTTATTCATTAGTATGTATATACTTGCTGCTTCCGTTAATACAGATTTGCATGCATGTTTTGTGGCTGAATTCGGTATTTGATGACAAGAAGAAATGCAATTCGTGTGTTAGCTAAAATTCGTACTTATGCGATTCATTTTAATAATTCTTTGAATTTGATTCCGATTGAAATGCTTTTAAAATAAAGAACATTTCTCAGATTGAAAGAAAAAGTACGCATGTGGAAATGTTTCTTTAATTCATTCAAATATCAAGATGACGCAAAGCATGCTTGTCAGTATTATCTGCACACACTGTCCTTCATTTTGGCCTGATCGTTAACAAGTCAAATTGTATCATTCTCGAGCGAAAGAATAAAGAACAATTTATGGTAACTAACATAACAATAGTTACGAATTTAATTTTGACTCATATAATGAGTTAATTTTCATTTTATGAATATAGGCATATGTTTCTTCATTAATCTAGCCATTTTAGGATTAGTTTGAACTATTTAAGGCGCATAAGGATTCAGAGTTTTTTTTATCGTTGTTTGAAGGAAAAAACTGCACATGTCATGTTTTTTTGATAAAGCTGTTTTCTTGCTAATAAGTTATTCGAGAATCAATGCTTATTTTTTTTAAAAATATCATTTTTTAATGCCTAAGAGAGCTCGCTTAACCCAAAAGGTTTTAGAGCATAATGTGGCTCTCCGGCGAAGAGCATTTTTTAATCTTTCAAATGAAGTTTGCAGAAGATAAAGAAAATACAGATAATCAAAAACAAATCACTTAACTTTGCACGCTAGAAACAAATGCTGATCCCAATGCAATAAAAATAATTTTATTTTAGAAAATATTGTAGGCCCAGCATTATTGAACCAGGGTGGAAGCATTGCAAGCATAGCTTCTACTACAGGGTGTGCAAAGGTTCAGTTCAACTTTATAACAACAACATAACTAACAACATAACTATAGTGTGTGTGTATAGTGTTAATGTGTTCTTTTAAAATAATGCTAAATTGTTTTAAAAACTTTTCCTCGCCTTTTTAACATTTCAGGAAGAAGAAGAAGAGGAAGAAGAGGAAGAGGAAGCCGAAGAAGAAGAAGAAGAAAAGGAAATCAAAGAACACGTTGAAGAATCTGTGGATGAAGTCTTCCTCCTCGAGCGTAAGCGGAAGCACAGCCTGAAATACAAGCGAAGTTTTTTCGTTCGCATGGTTTCTGATCCGAAGTTGTACAATCCGAAGATTGTTCGTGCTCTCTCCTCAACTGACAGTCGCAGACACACTAGTGATCCAGTGGATAGTGAGACCGGAGTCATCACTCCCGTTTAAAATCAAAGAGGATTTAATATACAAAAATGTCATTGTTAGCTTCAGACACGAAACGCTGTTTCTCTGCGGAGAAAGCAAAGGGCCCTTTCCCACATTTAAACGGAATTTTTCACTTTCCTGCTAATATAAAATTTTAAACGATACCTAATCAAGAAGTATATATGCAGAACATTTACTTTCATGCAGCAAGCATATTTATTTCTAGATACCGTTGTCAGTTAGCTGTTTCGCACGTATTATTAAACTGATCTTAAAACTACTGAAATCGTCTCTACTCTTTAAAAGATAAACTAATATATGGAAATTTAATCAACCATATTTTTTCATCAATAATTAGCTGTTTTTAATTTTAAAACTTCAGTTTTCTTGCAAATAATATATGTAAAATAATCTTGGAATATAAACCTTCAGGAAACAAGAAAATGAAATGTATCTATTAGATTTGATTGTTTGAGGCTGCCATCGTTTGATACTAAATAATTAGTATTTCGAAAAGTTAGCTTTAACTCATTAACGACCGCACTAACTTTTGTTTGAAGGAAATGGACAAAAATTGTTTTTTAGACGTATTAGAGTCTAATTCAGAAAAAAAAAGTAACAGGCGAAAAAAATATTTATTTTTATAGGAGATACAAAATGTTGCGAAAACGCAACGTCAGGCAAAACCGATTACTTTTTGGATACATGAAAATCTTTGAATCAATTGCTATTTAATTGCACATTACATTTAATACAAATATCTGCTACCATCTGTGAGATTTATTTAAAATTAAAAGGATAAAAGTCCTGAAAAAATGTCAATTTAAAAAATTTATTAAAGAGAAAGTTTCAATGAGAGCGAAACATAGAAACATAGAAGCTTTGCCTATTGTAATACAAAAATTAATTTTTAAAAAATGACATTATAGTAAAAGAAAAAAAATCACTTCACTAATGTTGCGGAAACTTAACGTCAGTCGTCAATGGGTTAGCATGACACACATGCAGATATTATGCGGTAAATTAATTTATGACCAATAGATGGCGTTTGGAAGCATTCAGTAGAATTCGAGCATTCTTGAGCATCATTAGAATCCGAGTGGCCATTCAAACGATAAAAAATTCTACTCCAAATTTTTGAAAAATCGCTCCTTTATATACATTACCCTCCGAAGTATGTTTCATAGTAGTTTGGTAACTAATGATTTCTGCGGCCACCGGAATAAGAGACTGTTTAAGCTATATTTTGGTATAAAGTATATCAAACATATTGTTCCTATACAAATTACGGTATATTTATAACATGCAATATTTATATTTTGTTTGTCACCTTTCCAATGAATAAATAAAAAAATAAAAAGAGACACGAATAAGTAGAAGTTACAAAACAAGGATTCATATTAAAAATGTAATATTGAAGTTAATTACGATTCAAAATGCTTCTTTAAATATATTTGAATCTTCTTAATTTTTGAAACATATATATATGTACGACCCAACTGCAACAATACAATATAACGTCCCAATTATAAGTTTTTATTCAAACAATTTGAAATAGCTGTAATTCGTGATTTTCTGTATATAATAAGTAAGGAAAAGAATTTAAAAAAGAGTTGGCTACTAGCCAATATAAAAGTTTTTTCCCTTTCTTTTTTAGTGAAATTAGCCAAGGATGTATAAAATATTTTTAAATAATTCTGCATAAATAATCCTATGGAAAATATTTTTAATTGCTATATTATTATTATAAAATTGCTGCAAATATTTGCCCTTTTAAATGGAGCTTGTTTGTTTCAAGTGCTTCCATAGCGTCATTAAGTATGCCCTTAACTATCAAAATTATGTCTATATTTACTATGTAAAATACAGCGTGCAGGAAGTGAAAATTCCTCCTCTGGAAACAAGTAAAAATGATGAAATATTGCTTGAAACGTAAGCATCTGAAGCTAGCTCTGATATTGTTAATGTTTCAATTTTCATTGTTTCCCTCCCTTTCCCCACCCCAAAAGTTTACAAAGTTGATACAATCGCATTTTCCCTCATTGACTGTATTATTTCGACATAATTCGCTGAAAGAATCATTATTAATGCGATTTTCCTTTACGTTGCATTTATTCAGTCTTTAGTAAGTGAATGAAGTTTCACTTTGAGCTATCTAATTTTTGTAACGCAAATTCATAACTCGAAATCACTACTTAATTTAGCCCGAAGTAATAGAAATGTAAGTTGAATTAAGAGTTTACTTCTCCTTATTTTTCTGTATCATTTAGCTGTTGAGCTTCTTGTTTTCATTTTCGGTTCATCAATTTGTATTAACCGTTATTTCTTGTAAATCCACCAGTAAATTATAAACTTCAAGTTTTGCCTTTAGCTCACACAAATTTTATAGGTGTTCAATTCTCTAGAATGTATGAAAATAATTTATGGAAATGTGAATCAATACTTTCATCTTCCTAGACTTTATTTAATGTCTAACTATGTTACTTAAATGGTTCGTACAAGTGACTCAAGAGATCAGAATTACTTCAAACTTTAAGAAAATTGTGATATGCTCTATAGATAAGAAAATATGTAAACTTTAAAAGTGTGAGTTTATGTAATATACTTTTTGTAATCGCAAATATTAGAAGGCATGAAAATATTGCCACAAATTAATCAAAATTCTGTGTTTATTGTGCACTATCTAAAGGTTTTTCACTGTTCCCACTGTAATTTTTACATTGCTATACAATTTTTTTGATATGGGGATTCGTAAAATTTATAGTGAGATTTTACTGTAAAATTTACAAAGCTTTATATTTAAAGAAATGAAACTCAAAATAGTCTTTATCAAGAAAAGAAAATTCTAATCAAAAAGCAATCTAAGCAATCAAACTAGAAATCTTAAAATGTTCCGTGTACAGAACAAATATAAAATTTATTTAATATGGAATGAGTGATAAATCAAAATTGTTATAACGTGAAAATATTGTGGCTTCAAAACGTTACTTTAGTCAGGTAGTGTTTCTTTCCTGCCTTGGAATTTATAAACACCGATGACTGAAACTGTCAGAAGAGAAGTATTTCACCTCTATGTGTGTATTCATGTTTTCATGTATAAAAGAATAAAGGTTAATGCAAATGCTCCTATTTCTCCACTTTCTTGCTTGCCATTGTTGCACATTTTGAAGTACGCACCATAGTCTTGATCACTTGCCATGGGTATCAGCAACCCATGGCAAGGCAGTTCAAGATTAGTAGTAATGGACTCAATTTAGTGACGTCATAGTAACTTGACAAAATAATTTCGTATGTCATCGAACATTGAACTGCACGTTGTATAACGCAGTGTGTGAAACAAACTACGAAATTTTTTCTCCTGCAAAATTCGCAATAGGACCCAAAATTTAACTGACGTTGCGCTATATGAGTAGGAATCTTCTCCATCGTGTTTGTTTAATTTTAAATGTTTCTAAACCCCTAACCCACTTGTTCGCAAAATTTCATGTATGTAGACCAGGACTTCTTAACCCCTTAACAGTTTCGCCCGAGCTCCATTCGTGCATCGAATTATGTCTTTTTACAGTTATAAACTAAAATTAACTCACTCATAGACTTCATAACTCGATATAAAAATGGCCGGTTATCCATTAACTCATTATATGCCAAAATTCTATTATCTTACTTTTTCAAAAAGAATAACATTAATATGATAACATGAATGAAGTATGAAAGAAAACGTTCTTTCTAAAATGTTTAATTAAGCTGATTAATTAATTTTAATATCTTTTTAAATACAAAAATAGTTTTATTGAATTTCTACCTTTAATATCAGTCATTTCAAAAATCAGATCCAATAATGAAAGCTAAAAATTGCACTGTTTGGGTAAAAAAAGAAAGAAAACAAGCATCCCCCCAAAAGGAAAATGGCGGATAATGGGTTAACATTTCAAGTGTTCTATGGATATCTAGTTGAATCAATACAATGCATCCCCAAAATAGAGGGAGTCATCTAATTAGATAGTACAAAAAACTACACTGATAAGGGGTTAAACTATGGATTACGACCTCGTTGGGGGTAGCGGATAATGCTCATACCGCCGCACTTTCACACCATTTTCTTTCAGATTCCTTAATATTTATCAGAAAAATTAGTTAAGAAAACAATCTTGATTTAAAGTCCTTCACTAAAATTTGGTGAATGACTATTTTAAAAAAAATTTCTTGTTCTTCATCTTTTATTAGTGCTTCATTTTCTGACTGATTTCCCAATTACAGGGTCGCAACGAAATGTTTTGGAAGACACTGGGATTGTGATAAGACTTTTCACCAGAAAAGAGGTCATAGGTTGGAAAAGTTTATGAATGATATAATGATGTAAGACATTGAGTTATTCAAAAATTTATTTTTTTATCCTTCTTAAATTTTAAATTAAGAAAAAAATAAACATCCGAATGAAGAGTTTTCTTCTAAATTTGAGAAGCTTAGACTTAAATAGAAAGCAATTTTTTGAACATAATAAAATCTAGAGGTATTTCAAAAAAATATGGGTACGAGGTTTCAGCTTAATGTAAATTATTTGTGATCGGAGTCATACGGTGGTTGAGAATCATTGCTTTACACTATTATAAACTGATCAAATTTTTTAGAATTAAACAAATAATATTTTCAACGTCATTTTTGTACGATATTAGACTCCAAAATAATTGATAAAATTTTGGGATTTCAATAAAGGAAATTTTCAGCTGACTGACATCAATTCTGTAGCGAGAATGTCGAGCTTGAATAATCCTTTGGGTGAACATCTTACTCTTAGCTTTCCCATCAATGTAACGTTTATTGTTTTGAATCAAAATTCACCTTATTTATCTGCTTGAATATTTATTAAATAAACTTCCTTATCTTTAAAACAGAAATATTTTTAATAATTATTTTCAATTACCTTATCTGAAGTTACCATCAAGTTGTGGATATTTCGAGTTTAACAATCGAGCGTTCTAAGGATTACATAAGCATCGAAGTCAACAGCTGCCATCTGCTCTTTGGATTTATTTTACAGCTGGGAAGTCAAATTACTTTGCAATATCCTTAAAGGTGCCCTTGCTTATTTTGGGTACCTTTTATATAAATTGGTTCTTATGTCTTAAATACACAACATGAGTTCCTCCTCTAGACTGTTTCGAGTACAAGAATTTTAACGGAACACCAAAAAAATTCAGATATGGAAGAATTTGAAAAAAATTAACATTATATTCAATATTGAGATACAAAATTATTTAGACGTAGATTTTGCTTATAATACACATGTATTTTACAGATGTTCGATGTAGATTTCTATATGGATGCTCGAAGATCACGCACTCTATTTCCTAATGGACAATTAAGCGAAGATGTTAGTATGATTTCTTTCTCTTATGATTTTGTTTCCCGTTCTTTAAAAAATTGTAACAAAACCGAAACCGACTGTGCCGAAAATTGCACGCATTGTTTAATAAAAATTATGAACTATATATATCAACATTTGTTTGCGTTTTATTCGTCGAATTGAGCGGACTGTATTGATTATTTAATATATAGTTTATTTACAATATATACAGGATGTTCCAATATATACAGATTTTATTTTGGTAGATGCTGCCTGTTGGCATGTTGAGTATGCTCATGCAAGAGCTACAATTGAACATGGTGACTGCGATGTCACACATGAACTAAATGCGTTCTCGTTGAATACGTAGAAACTGATGTTACACATTATCCATGCGTTACTCCTGTGGTAGAGTAGATATGCATTTCAATATATAATGAAAACATGATGTGATAATACATGGACGAGATGCGATGCTCATACCACATGCATATATGAAAACCAAACAACTTCTACTGACTCTGACAGAGATGCAATATGGCGGATGGAGGCGTCAAAGGGTTGCTATTAGTTAGAAAATGAGCCAAACTTAGTAGTTGGCGCGGACAACATTCTTGATTAGAAAAATTATTCATTCCTCATCATTAATTATTTTATACAAGTGGCACAAAATGCGAAGTCATGCAAGATGTAACTAATGCTTTAACCCTTTATTTCCCGACGGAACTTAAAGGTATTACTTTAATCAAGCTCATATTTTCGTAATTTGACCTTCTGTGCTGACAGTTTTCACATGAACAAGAGGAATATAGTTCTGACTGCTAGCAGTAGATGGCAGATGAAGACAAAAATTATTTTTTAAAATTATTAATCAAATTAATTAAATTATTTTATTTAATTAAAAAGTTTTTCAAATTTCCTGGGGTTATTCCGCATTAAAACGTATCTAATGATGTTAAAATAAACTTGAAAAGTTGCTGGTTAGTTAATTGGGTAAATAAAGGGTTAATAATATATTTTGATATTTAAATCATGGGCAAGAAGTTTAAATGCAAATGTTAGACACTTTTTTTAAATGTAAGTCCATTGAAATCCCTCATTTAGTTCATTTTCTCATTTGTGAGGCATTACAATGGTGACAGAACAGTGATTTGTATATTGCATTGTATAAGAGGCGTTCCTTTTGTTAAAAGCATAAACTTGAAGTGCTGAAACTATGTCTGATTTTTTATAGATAGAATAGCCCCCTTTGGCGACCAGTTGATTCTGTTTTCAGATTTAATAAAAACTATGAAGTTAAATCAATAAAAATTGAAATTTCAAAGTTTAAACTTGTTGTTATTGTATTTCATCTTAGTTATTTTGAATTAAAGCTATCCTTCGAAATAATTTTAAATTGAAAGTTCTGAATAAAATAAACTTTAATTTTCGAAATATGAAACTTGATTCAAATCAATGACTACAATAAACAAAGCAAGATGTAAAAATAAATAACAATAATTTTTTGATTAATTAAAATGAGCCAATGTACTTGGAAAGAGAATGTCAAACACATACTATCAAAATTAACAATGAAAGTCAGTTGTATCCAAAAGTGTTTAATAGCTGAATTAAATAAACAAATGAATGTAGTTATCCTTTGCCACTCATCATATGCTATATTTGAAGTAATTGCCGCATTCAGAAAACTCATATTGACAATGGCACTTGAAGTATCAAAATGAATTTCATTTTCAAGTAAAATCATTATAAAAAACAAAATAAGCATTGTCTAAACCAGACGAACAAAAAAGAATGCAATAATTCATAGAACTGTATTAATCAGGTATTTAAAAGTTCATCGTATTCAATCAGACAGTATGTGCAGATTTATAGATTTATAAACGAAAATATTCCTATTCCTGTATAAATAATGAAATGCTTTTTTTATTTTAATATCTATCCCTTCGTCATTTAGAGTGTTTTAATTCAGTTGGTTGAAAGATTTATGACGCATGTAATTTGAAATACATATATAAAGATTTAATAAAATTAGGGAAACGTCGTATGACATCCAGATAATATGATTAGAAAGATGATTTTCTGCATTAAACTTATTTGCTTGATGTGAAAACTAATCTGTCTGATAAATAGTTCGAATGGTATGTGCGAAAAATTTTAAAGTAAATTGCAAAATTTTGGACAAACTTTTGAAAAAACCCCTTAAAAATCAAGTGATAAAGAAATAAATTTAAAATAAACGAAAATTCCTAAACAATAAAATATTTAGCTATCATTTTCTTAAATCAGTAAGAGGTAAAAAATAATTGACGTATTTGGGTCAGGCTGATTCATCTCCAATAGTCAGGGGAGAGTGACCATATTCTATTTATAGTTGGAAAATATTTAGATCAGCTTAGTTATACAACACGATGGCTATTTTGGGGCGGGCTTCGTAGTTTTGAACCATGGTCAGATGGCTAGGAAGACAACTGATACGACACTCCCTTTCTAAGCTTCCGCACCACACCAATGAAGCGGCATTTGACCTCGACGGATTTAGTTTGCACCAGACTCGATTGCACTGCGGTTCCTCAGAGGAATCGGGTTTCGAACTTAGAACCCTCTTGTCCCGAAGCAGAAATCTTACTACCAGGCCACCACGGCCCGGGAAAGAGAATTCTTCAGAAACTACCTTTCTGAAAGATTCAATCTCATTAATCTTATTTAATGTGAACTATTTGCTAATGAGGGATAAAATGGAGCAATTAGAGACATTTAATTCAAATTCGGAAAACTTTTTCAATTTAGGACAAACTATCTAAATTCCTGACTGTCTCGACTAATCCTGGAGGTCTGATCACTTCAACTCAGCCCTCATCCTCCCACACATAGCTTACGCCTTACATGGTAATAGTGAACTTCATTGTTTCCTGTGGCGAGGAAAACGTAATGCTTTGAAAAATTGTAAAAATTAGACTACACATCACACCATGTTTATAATAATTGAAGGATAATTCAATACATTCTACATACTGTGAAAAGATAATTTAGTATATTCTAAGACGACATAAAAATCGTATTACAGCTACAATTCCTTAGGAAGTTATTGACAACAAGCATCGAATTTTGTTTAATTTCCAAAAGAAAAGTTTATTATTTTGCTGGTTTATAATGACTGCATATTGTCTTTCCCATCAACACAGACTCATTAGGAAAAAGAGCCTAGGTAAGCAATGTTTACATCTGGAATTGACAAGTGAAACACCATCTGATGAACAATTCTTATGTCACATTTTCATTATGTCACATTTTCATTATGTCACATTTTCAATTCTTATGTCACATCTTTAAATGAGAAAATGGTCTTGGTTTAAGACTGAGCAACTAGAAGACGGAGTCTTAGTACTAAAATTCAGAGAGGTCATCTGGTAATTTCTGCTGAGCGATGAACAGCATCATCACTATAATCAGAAAAATAAATATTTCAGCAGGTGCATTATGTGAAGTTTTGATAGAAAAAATTTTATCTTCATTCAAAGCCTGCAAATGGAAGATGGAAGACTGACGAGTTTCAGTCATTCAAATTATATTTTTAAAGTTTATTCATTTCTACATATGGTTATATATTTTTTAATGTCTATTTTGCTGTCTATATTTTTATATTAACTTCTTAGTGACAGACGACGAAAACTAACTGAAGGGATTTATTTAATCTTTGGCAGAAAGAAAGGATATTCGAAAATAACTTAGTAGTAAATATATATTAACTAAACATAGTTGTATACGAAATGCTGTAGAAATAATTTTTTTAAAGAAATGAGAAACTTTTTTTAAGAAAAAGAACCAACATTTGAATGTGTTTTTCATTTGTATGTGATTTGAATGTCATATCTCAAAAAGCAAATTTTTAGATGATAGTAACATCTGCAATTAATTGCATAAAGGCTGTAACAGGCATTAAAAATCAAAACAATTTTACTTATCATATGTTGCTAAAGAAATACAGTTTGAATTCAATTGCTTGCACATCTTGTGAAACGCTATTTAATAATGTATTGAAAACTTTTACTTTTACCATAGTTTTATGAAGCAATTTTGTAAAATTAAAATATGAAATGCATTTAAAATCTTCGTAATAATTCGGAGAATCGTAAAAATATTTCTAACTTAAAACTATATAATTCTTTTATTTTATTTTAAAAGCACCAATTGAAATGCTGGGAATTTTTAGTTTAGAGACAAGAAAATAATTAATTCTGAAATTTTAAAGTATTAAAATATTTGATAAAATAATTATATGGAAATCCTTGCAAAAAATTGCCCAGAAAAAGAAAGAATCAAATACAAAAAATATCCTTAATGTCATTAGCAATTGAGCTCATGCAAACATTCAAATTATCGTCTAAAAATAGTTATTTTATCATTTACGAAAGCAGTTTTTCAAGGCTTTCCACACTCCGAAAAACTGAGGACCGGGAAAAATAAAAAGTAAATTTTCCTTCAAACGTCGTTATCAGTATCACTTCATTTAGTCTCCGAAAAGTGCGATGAGTGCAAAATTCCGATATTGATTGAATACCGAGTGATAATGGCTATAAATCATCCCTAACAAACAAACATCATGGGTCGCAAATCATCCTGGGTAGCGATTTACTGTGAATTGCCATTCATTGAAGGACACAATGTATCGCCACGATATGTATAGATCGTTTTCTTCCAACAGTTGAAATAGAAATATTGACTTTTTCGATAAGGATACAGATCTATATAATGGTAATAGATCGATACAGATCTAATGGTAATCTGTATGCGAGGCATCTACGAGCAGACATTTATAGCTGTTATAAGTTAATCAGCTTATCAGATCGATACATGTTACATCAGAAAAGTGTCTGCAATTGTAGTGATGAGCAGAGCGACAAAATGGAGTTACTTTGCAACGGGGGTGGGTGAAGCAAGGTTGGGACAGATGCCACAAGCCTTGTTGTTATGGTCAGTGGTTAGATGTTCCTTTCTCAAAGTACGCTTATTTCCAATCGTGGAACTGCAAAGAATCGTTGTTGCTCGAGAGTTTGTGGGGTGGCACGAATGTTCCGGAGAAACGTCGGTAAACGCTAGGACAACAACGGAAGTAAGTCAATAGAAGGAGACCTCGGTATAGATCCTACGGGCTGTAGATCGTATATGCGTCGTGGGAATGATGCTGCTGGTAGATTTCCTACCGACAATAAATCCCCAATGACGGAAGTGGCACGGCCAACCACTGATGACGGGAACAGGCCTTTAGGGTGTGTCATGTTGTTAATATATATGCACTTGTAATAAACTTTTTAATGGCGAAGGGGGAAGCAAATCACATCCTTTTTGTCAATATTTCAGTGACAAAATATATGAGACCTTAATTATACGTCGCTTCTCTAAATTTGTACAGTCGGTCAAAAGATATCCGAACATTTCTTATTTTTATATGTTTTCATTCACAAATTTTTAAAATAAGAATTGAATAGTCAATCAACATAATAAAATGTTACTGCAAATTTTAAAAAGCAAGCATTACCATATAAAAACTTCTGAAAAATAAGGGAAATTTTTTTCCAATTTTAGTGCTTTAAACCTACTCAGGTTTATAAAAATTCAGATAAAATTTCAATCGCTTTTGGAATAAAAAAAAATCGTATTTTCACAAAAAATTTCGGTTTGGCAAATATTTGTTGTTCATCAAGTGTTAATCGATGGTATTAATTCGATCACAATATTTGCAACCCACTTAAACAATAAGTGTATCGCTGATCACTACAGATTGGCATAAAACTTTCCTAACTTGTGAAGATATACCCTCTTATTATTAAAATGCAAAAATCTAATATTTTTGCGATATAATTTTGATAATTTGACCAAAATTTATACTCAGCCTCTTACAAAATGAAGTTGCCGTTAAAAATTTTGAATTTTGTGCATTTCAATAGGTAGACGATCTCTTGAAAAACTTTTAACCATGCAGAATTTTAGAAGCTCTTATTTTCTTTTAAATGGTGCCTTTTGCTCAAACTTTGATGAAAGGTGCCAGAATAATGTCTAATGCTTTTTTCCCCTCGCGATTGCACATCGTCATTCCCAGATGATGTGCTCGCTTATATCTTCCTACTTATTATCAATTTGAAACACAATGGACTATTGCAGGTTAAAATTACTGTAAAATAATCAGCTTTCGCTTAACAGCTTAAGGCTTTATATCGAGTTAACTCGTCCTAAATACCGTAGGTTACAAAATAACTCGGTCCTTAAGCGGTTAAGAAAGACGAAGGATAGAAGTTACGGTTACATCTGAAGTGAGAAACCATTCTTAAATTGATAATCAATGGCTGTCACTTTTTGGGAAATATCAAGATATATGTTGTAAGTATGTGTAGATGTAAAGTAGCACTTTTATGAATGAATTGAGATTTTATTAACACATATTATAACTTTTATGTAAAATATGCGTAAATGGCTAATGGGAATTCATGCTTATGAATAAATGACCGAACCCCCTTACTGTTTTCTGCATTCTGAACTTTTCGCTATCATATTTGGATTCTTAAATCTGTTTTTAAAAGGTAAAAATATCAGTAGATCATTTTGTAGAAGAAGCCGAATTTTTTTAGTTGCTTGCACAGTATTTATATTACGCTTAAACAAAAGGCATACAAATGCACAATTATTGAATGTTGGTTACTGATTCAAGGTCATTATTCACAACTTTTAAGAGCCCTCTTTCCAGTTTATTTTTTACAAGACGTCTTAGCAGCATGTTTCGTTTCCGAAATTGCTAGTTTTGAAACGCTATCGATTAATTATAATTAATAGTTGTCTATCATACAGAATAATTGTTCTGTATAATACACATCATATTTTGAATTTTTCAGTCAAGAGGTAAACCTTTTCGGTTACCCAATACATTAAATAATCTGCAGTAAATTTTGATGAACAGAATCGTATGCGCAACAGGTAGGTTTTACTTTACATATTTAAGATCTCTATAAACTGAATTATTGAATTATGTTAAATAAATACATTGCAAATAGAAAGCACATGAAAAAATAAACTTTGTTGTTTCGATTCAGGTCTAAACAGATATTAAAGTCATATTTAGAAATACTGTTCAGCAACGGATTCCGAGACTACCACTTTTGGGCAATTTTACACCGGAAAGGGGACACCCCTTGACAATGAGTCATATGAGCGCATTTCCGGAGTTCTTTGCTAGATCACGCTCAGTAAAATGTAAACATCACCCTTCCATTCTTCACTTTCCCCCTACTTTGATGAAAATAACTCTGCCCGGAGCATGCGCAAGAACGGGGAGGGTTTCCGAATCTATTGCTAAACAATAATTTGATGATAATTTTATATGTGTCAAAATTGTAAAGCTGGATTCTAATATTTGTATAGAACTTGACTTCTTCACTTCTCATAAAAAAGAAATTTCTTCACTTTCTGCAAAAAGATCATAAAGTTGACACTTATTATTAAATCAGAAATAAAAATTGAAAATCTATAAAATTTATTTTTGTCCTTCCTGTTGTTCAAAAGCGAATAAAACAGAATTTTCAAATTTCAAATATTTTTTATTTTAATGCTGAACGTATATTATACATTTTAAGTATTAGAATATGATAAACTGTGAATAAAAATTCAATTCTGAAGTCAGGAATAAATGAAGCTACTTTATCAAGTCATACTTTTACATTTATAATCAAGGTTTTCCCAGAGGGGAAGTTGAATATCTGAATTAAAGAGAAAATAAAACAAAACATTAGTTAATAGATAAACATGATTCATGATTTCGCTATCGATGTGCCATTTTTGATTGGTATGTCATACGACTTCCTATCTGCCTCGCAAAGAAATTCTTGGCATTTATCTTTTCGAACAGCAAAAATGAGTTTCTTTACTCCTAGAAGTTCCGCAATTTTGTCATCCAACCTGAAAAAGATTTAAATACATCTATATTTAATAGCTAGTAATATCTATTTCTTTTAGATAGTGTTAGAGTTAAGTTATCGCACATTACATCATTTACTTTCAGAACCTTCACGTCATATAAAACTGATTGGTTGTCTTACTAATAGTTTCATTGGCTGTCTGATTACATACTTAATTCCATTTAAGTACTGTCTTCTGTCAGAACCCGAAGGCATTTCTTATGCAACAATAAAAAATAAATTTTAATGTAAAAAACTATAAGCTATTAATAAATCTGTAGCAATATAATAATATCTTATGATATAAATATATTTTAGTTAAAAACTTAATTATATTCAAAGCATATATGTTTTCAATTTTGTTTAATTCTTCTTTTATTAAATGTTACAATCTTTATGAGATGAAGAAAACATAAGTTTTTATTTCTTCACGAATTAATTTTGTCTTATATAAAGCTCAGACATTTCATTTCATATTAGAAAAGAAGTGTACAATGTCAGCCTAACTTTTACTAAAGCATTAGACTCACAGAAAAATAGCTAATAAAACTATAACATCACGATCGAACACTAGACATGTTCTGATATGATTTGATGGAGTGCGTCGTTTTTACGACAATGTTGAAATTCCAGTGATCTGCATTTATTTTAGTTTAGATTAATGATAATTATTTTGTATTCTCGGATATCATCTCGACTATTTCATACGCTAGAAGTGTATTATATTTAATCTCAGTTATAAAGGAACTAATGCGTTCGCCAGTCCGATGCCAAAAAAAAAAAAAAACCAATATTTGGGACAAAATATGTAAAGTTATCGAAACCTTCGTATGGATCACTTTCTCTTTATTTAAAGGAAAAAAACAAAACAAAAACCAAACACTAGTTGAGGAAAAAAAGTGAAATTCAGTATTGTTCTTTTCAGAAACGCGATACAACAATTGAACAGAAATAGCCCAGTCGTTGGGGCGTAAAAAAAGGCCGAATTCGGAATCAACTAGGGGAAAGCTGGAAATTATTTTAATCCCTTCAGTTTAGGTCTGGAATGAAAATACTAAGTTTTCCCTCTCTGGCTAGGTGAGCGTTAGCAGCTGTTTGCAGATTTATAGTCAGAAAATAGGACTTTTTTCAATAATCGAGCAATATCTCAAAAATAACTCATGCTATCAAAAACATTGTACTGCGAAAGCTGTAGAGCTTAAAATTCTGAATAAAATGAGTACCAACACTTATTATATTCAATCAAAATTAAGCTCACAACTGCGCTTCAAACTACTGCCTAAATCGCTAATCAAGAGCTTGAAGCGAGAACGGACCAAGTTATAGATTCACCCTATCTCCAGCTGTTATATATACATTTTAAATTTGTTCATGATGCTTTTATAATTATTTCAAGGCTTTATTTAGTATATTTTGAAGGAAAAAACCACTGTTATTATGATTTAACAAAAGAAAACATCACACGAAAGCTTCAGCAATGGTTGAAAGCATGTTTATTAATTAGAAGCAATGGATTTCTCATCCAAGGGAAGTTCTTCAAAATAACTCAAAGATTCTTCTGCATTCAGATATTGCACGGCATTTTAAATAAATTGCAAAAGAAATCTTCCAAAATCATAAACTGCACTTGAAATAGAAAAAAAAATTATTTCAATACAAAAAAAGTACCATAAACGAAATTGCCAAGCAAGGAAAAGAGTAATATACAACTAACTTTAAAGAAAGAACCTGAAGGAATGAAAGTTCCCAGTTCTCTTTTAAGTAAGAAAGTTGCATTGTACAAGGGACATTGTTATTGTTGTGGCTGATTAGTGAATATTTACCCATCTGGACGTACTGGAAACATGTGTTCATCATCCATCGATAGTTAAAATACAAACACTGAGAGAGGATGCGCTGATGACGTCGCTTTGAGTGCACACCGCTTAGTCCTAATGGTACGTAACGGAATATATATCATGTTTCAGAGCTCTTTTAGCAACAAAATTTTTTTTTCTAATCCTGAATTTTTGTAGAAACATTGTTAAAGAGTCACACACGAAGGAATCGAAATATGGAATGTTTAAGACATATTTAAGATCTTATAAGAGAGATTAAAGAGATATTGTCTTTTGCATCTATAAATCCAAAGTTTCCGATCAGGATCTTCGGAAATCAATGAAAAGAATCTTTTTGCGAACACTTCATATCTATAGCAAGTGGTATTGTGGCAGATGAAAGTATAAATTGACACAATGCTTGTGAAATCGGAATATATTGTTGGTCAAAAACTGTTGGTAATAATTTTGCCGTTGTTATATTTAAACGGAAAAACAGAGTAATGTCTACTAATGGTTTCAGTTCCAGGGTGAAAATTCTTGATGAATTAATTTCTGTTAATCCAGACACAATATTTCGAAGAATATCTCTTCTAAAAAGTCTGTTGCAGAGTTATTTTGAATTTGAGCTGGCTCATTTTCCATTGTCACTCTTTGATGAAGGATAACTGCGCAAGACCCGAAAGTCGGTATCTTATGATTTATTTTCTACGAAGACTGACGTGCATTTCACTTCAACATGCTATGTGGTTAATGATGGATTTCTGTTACAGTGTGTGTTGTGGCAGACAAAGGAATCATTTTCCTTCATCCTGAAGAAATATGTTGACTACGCCAAAAAGCACTTCAATGAAGGGGCCACAATAGTTTTTGATGATTACCCTGAAGATGCAGTGAAAAGTACAAAATCGGTAGAACGTTTCAGACGAAAAAAGAAACACATATCTGGTTATGTTATGTTTGATTAATCGATGTTAGCCACTATGCCCCAAGAGAACTTTTATCAAATTATAAGAACAAGCAAAGGTTTATAAATATGTTATGTGTTAAATTTCAAAAAGAAGTTTTTGTTGTGAAGCAAGCTGAGGAAGATGATGATTACCTAATAATAAAAAGTGCTTTGGAAATAGAGAAAAGGTCGCAATGTGTTGTGGTTGTTGGTGAAGATATCGATCTCTTGGTAATAATGGCAGCATCCATTAATTCCGAAAACATTTTCTTCTTAAAACCTGAGAGAGGTAAAGCAGAAGATGCTTTATATTATGCAGCAACCCTGAACATTGCTCCACAAATAAGGGACAATATTTTGTTTCTTGCTGCGTTCAGTGGTTGCGATACCATATCTGCTCTTTTCAGGCAGGGGAAGAAGAAATTTATCAATGTTCTGAACTGCAACAAGTTGTGAACATTTTCTGTGATGAAAAGGCATACCAGGATTACATAGATGACGTAGGACATAAAGTTTTGATAGCACTGTATAGGAGAAAGGAAAGTGAAGAAACAAGGGATTCTCTGATATTTAAACTTTTTTAAAAATAACTAGTAAAAAATAATTTCAATTTAGTGTTTCTCCCTCCCACTACAGCAGCTGCACGTGAACACTCTCTCCGTGCATACCTACAGGTTCAACTTTGGAGTGGATATGCCAAAAGGCCCTTAGATTGGTGTTCGAAAGAAACCAAACATGGATTGTTCTCAGTCTCCACCCACAAGGAACCAGCTCCTCCATCCCTTCTCTCTATGATATCATTGCAAGTGTGCAAAAGGGTGTAATTTGACTTGCACTTGTAGGAAATCTGGCATTAAATGCTCTACAATTTGCTATCACTGCAAAGGACAAGGGGGTACCAATTCTCTAGAAGATAACATCATTACAAACTCAGCTAACCAAGAGGCTGAAATCGATATCAGGATGGAGGAGATAATTTTAGAAGTTGACTTGGGGGAAGAATATCAAAGGTTGCAAGTGCAGGAAAGTGACAGTAAGCAAACCGACATTAATGATTATGACTAATCTTAAACATCTAAAAAATTGGAATATATCTAAAAGCTTTTTATCTATTTAATATCACTTCAGTTATGCGTAATTAAATAATAAGCATTAAACTGAAAGTCGTTGTTTTTCATTACGCTCTCAGTCATTGTTGAAATTTTCGTGTGATGTTTTTCTTTGTTAAATCATAATAACAGTGGTTGTTTTCCCTTCAAAATATACTAAATAAAGCCTTGAAATAATTATAAAAGCATCCTGAACAAATTTAAAGTTTATATATGATAATTGGAGGTAGGGTGTACCTACAACTTGGTCCCTTCTCGCTTTAAGCGCTTGATTAGCGATTTAGGCAGCACTTTGAAGCGCAGTTGTGAACTTAATTTTGATTGAATATAATAAGTATTGTTACTAATTTTATTCAAACTTTTAAGCTCTACAACTTTTGTATTACAATGTTCTTGATAGCATGAGTTGTTTTTGGGATATTGCTCAATTATTGAAAAAAGTCCTATTTTCTGACTATAAATCTGTACACAGCTGCTAACTCTCATCTAGCCGGAGGGGGAAAACTTAGTATGTTCATTCCAGTCCTAAACTGAAGAGATTAAAATAATTTCCAACTTTCCCCTAATTAATTCCGAATTCAACTATCCAACCACTGGGCTAAAAGGCTACATTTAGAGAACATTTAATTGCATTTAAGTAATGTCTCCTATCAGAACCCGAGTGCATTTCTTATGCAACAATAAAAACTAAATTTTAGTGTAGAAAACTATAATTTATTAATAAATCTGTAACAAAATAATGATATCTTATCATATAAATATATTTTATTTAAAAGTTAATTATATTTAAAGCATATTTGTTAAAAATATAAAAAATATAAAGTACGAATAAAAAATAAGCTGATTCAAATTGCATTTTAAGTTGTTACTTACAAAAATAGTCTTAACTGCTAAACAAGGGACGTTAGAAGAAAAATTCTTAAATATAATTTCTAATTTTTTTTTACAGATGCAAAATCGCTACGATGAGGAATTGAGATTTTAGCACAAACAACAAATTTAGCTTGAATAGAATTTAAAGCTATTTATTCATGGATATATTTAAACAATACCTTATAGAGTACAGTATATTTATTCATTGATAACAATTACATTGCAATGTGTTTAAAGCTTAAGGGTGTTTATTGATCTTCTCAATATATAACCGTTCAAGACATCTGTGTTTGCATAGCAACGGAAGCTTGGGAGGAATTGTTACAATTAATATTTTTACTTATCCAAGTATTATGAGTTTGAGTTTTCTTATGTTAGTTACAAAAATAAAACATTGTATCTTCAAAAATTTCTATGTCTATAATACAGGTTGAATTGGAACTGTAACTTTAAAGGGTGGGAGCGTACGCTACATCAAACATTTTTTGTATATGAATGATTCAACGCCAGTGAAGTGTTTAGGCACAAACGCAAGAATAGACATGAAAGGTATTACGGATAGCTTCCTGAAATCATCATTGACAACTATTTTTCACAGCAAGGCTTAGAATTACTACCAAAATTTATGCTCCACCGACATTAATACAATGGAATGCTTGGCGTGCATTTTCATTTCAGTTCATGACCCCTCTGCTCGAATATCCGTTGCGGTTGCTCGTTTGCGAGAAATATTATTCCTAGTATCTGTGAAATTGTACGCCGGACTTTCCATTGACATTTTCAAGCATATATTACTATTTGTGGGCTCAGTTGTGAACTATTATTGTAAAAATAGCTTTGCAGAAATACTTGTCAACGATACTGCAGTAAAATAATTCATATTTACTTTCATGTCTACTATAATTCATATTTACTACTTTTTTTTGTCTGTCCTCCTGTTAGTACCTCAACGGATTACATGCGCTCATACATTTCTATGCAAAAAAGTGTATTATAGTGTACTCTATAACCCCTTAAAGTTTTGACCATGAGTTCAGATTAACTATATATAACTAATCGTGGCAATTACCAAATATACTTACAAGGAAGCGATTTTATAGTAAAACTTCTGGACTATTGAGGAGGTTTCCTGTTTACCATTTCTAACTACTTCGCAGAATATTCGATTCATGCACAGTGGATCCTCCAGAGCTGTCATGTTATAAGTAGAGATAATGTCAAGAGCAGGATTTATGAACCTCACACTACGTTTGCGTCTTCTTCCCGTAGCGACAGCAGTTGTGACAGGTATCGTTACAACAGTAGGAACAAGTGAAGCAAGCAGAAGACCTAAAGGCAGAAGTCCTAAGGCAAATGCCAAAGGACCGTACTTGGAACCTTTTCTTTTATCTGGATAAGGATAAACGCCCGCATACTTTTCATCTATAGGAGCTTCATAGTCGTACCCTGAAGGTGCATAATAGTCGGTTTTAGTTGGATAACCCGGGCCACCTAAAAATAAATTAAATACATAAATGTCTTTTTAAACAAAATGTTGTAGTCAAGTCTTTAAATAGAACTGACATTAATCATGTGGAGTTTAGTTAACAATGGCTTTTGGGATACGTAGGGGAAAGTGAGGGTAAAACCGGGTATCTAAGACTCGAAGGCCTGTTGTAGCTAAACTATTCGACATAGAGCTTGTCAAATTTTATTAAAATATTCATTGTTTATCTGAGTACAATCTATCTTTAAAGAAAAGTCACAGATTTACTACTTTTTTCACCAATGATATTTTTATAAAAAAAAGTCATACCACCCGGGTATGCATGTTAACTTTATGTGAAATTAGGAAAACTCGATTTTCAGTGGAAAAATAGCAGACATTTTTATTTTGTGTGACAATTTTAGAATATTAGTTAGAAAATTCACATGCAAAGCAGCTGTCTTCTTCCTCCGCGCCACTGCAACATTCATGGGCAAAGTTAAGACAGTTTCTACATTAGTTTAACCCTTCTCCTTTCTTTAAACTAGAAAATACATTATTAAAATATACACAATCAATGTCTGATGTGTTTTTATCGTTTTCATTGGAGGAATTATCATTACTGACTGTCCTGCCACTTGTAGTACCCCGTTTTACCCCTAGTGTACAGGTTATAAAAAACGAAATAGAACCGCGCAGATAAAGAACTAAATTCTTATTGTTTGATGGGGTATAAATCCTTAGTAAACGTATAATAAGCTTTACTAAATATAGTTTTTATAGCTGTAATGATTATTAAGTAAAGACAGTTTAAAATCAAACGAACATAAGAGAGTTGACGTTTTAAAACAAATAAAACTTCACAGACGCAGTTAATTTAACAGCTATAACACGCCACTATGACTGTTCCCTTTTCGTTAATAGTAGAGTGTAATTCAGTGTATATCCGCTAGAAAAGAAAACTAATAGCGCCAGAATCAAGGGTACCCGGTTTTACCCCATTCTCCCATACCTTGGAAGTAAAATCTTTTACAAAAGAAACTGTAATAGTTTCTTTTATAAAATTTTCAAATATTATCCACATAGAAGTAATTTCATTTGACATAAAGATTCCAGATGCGAGGGTCGATTCCACGCTTCATAATTCAGCAAAATCAGGAAAACTTTTACATTGCACAACTAAAAGATATCTCTTGCCATAAACAATTCTTGCTCAATATCACTATCTGGTCTCTCATGGCAAAACACTCTCTTTCGCTTTTTAATTTCAGTACTTCCAGGTTTATATATTTTTATGAGCAATCATTTTCTACTAGAAAATTTATTGTATGCAAACTTTGGGGTCAGACTCATGCCAACTTGGAATCGTGCCTTAACTAAACCATACGGGAACGTCCCAAACGTCCCTTCAAGGAAATGATGGCGGGAGTCCGAAACGTCCGAATATCACTGTAAAATTGTCACCCCCTTTCGTTAAGTGTGATTGATTTCACACCCGCGCTTTCTTCTTTAGAGAGGTTCACCCAGATGGGTCTAGAAAAAGGGGGGGTTCTTAAAATTCTGACAGTGCCAGCTGTCATTGTGGTTTTTGAGTAGAGAGGTCCCTTATCTTTGAAAGAGGAACTCAGGCGATCCCATATTTTGAGGTCTCTCTATTCCAATGGTCTCAGAGGGTTAGTCGAAAACACCCAGTTACAAACCGGATACACAGAAACTCTGACAGGAAATGCAAGTACACTAACTAAACTGATTAAAATGATTGGGAGGAATTTTTTGTGGGGATATTTTACAGCAAAGCTTTAGTTAATATAATTTTCTCTTATAATATTAATTTAAAGTTTCATTATAAAATATTTTAATTGCTCTCGAATAGTTTTCCAAATGTTGTAAGAGACGGATTGCTTCTTTTTTTTTCTGCACCCTGATCATACGTCGTAATTTCTGATTTAAAATTCTGTACACTAATAACGAGAGAACATTTTCTCGAGAATTCGAAAACTTGTGCATATAATTTGCTGTTAAATAATCTAATTACTAGTTAGAATTTGCAGTTCTCTCATCAAACTATGCCTAATATAGCTTACAGCAGTCTGCATTTATTTCTTTATAAGCAAAGATTAAATTTTCATGCTTGTTTTAAATAATTAAATTGAAGTAAAATATTAAAAAAGTAGAATGCTGGTGGAATATAAATTAATGTTTTCAAATTCCGTTCAAAATTAGTCAAAGTCATAAAATATAATAAAAGCCATAATAAAAAATTAGCCATAAAGAAAAAGCAACTCGAAGTGTTTCAGGAGCAGCAAAGTGCAAATTATTGGGCATATATATAGATGGTAGCAAACTATGTAGGAGAATAAGGCTTCTAATTAGTCAAATAAGGAAGGTAATTTACAATTCTTAATGAAAGGATAGGGTTTCACAATAGAAAAGCATGTCTTTGACTACATGTTGATTAGAAAAGTTTGCGAGTAAATCCTTAGACTTAAGATTGCTTATAGATGACGTCATTGTAGCAGTATTTTTAAGGAGCACATCAATTGTTAGTAGGAGGTAACAATAACAGTATAAAGAATTAAAGAAAGTACAAATAAATATTAACTTGCGTGGTTAATTGGACAAACTCAATAGACAGAGATATCCGACAGCTGAGATACTTGCTAATGATGCCAAATGGTAACTGAACAGCTACAACTGCAGTCAACATTATTTGAAATAAACTAGGTGTATTGGGTCTTTGGACGAATTTAGGTTCCTTGTGTGGGATAAGTTGAGATATTTAAATGCAACTGAACATTAAATATTGCTTAATAACATATAATTTAGTTTACAACCCAGGATGATACTCATCACTGTTCCAATCCATACCACGCCGAACTTGTGTAACTCTCTACTATACTATTTTACTTGTATCGATAATAATTAAGCTACACATTGCGTAATAATAGCTCATCATCAAACAGTTTTTATGAAAATATTGCATGTACGTCTGCTGGACGAAGAAACAAGTTTTACATAAAATCTATGCGATTTTCAACGTCAATCTGCATATCAGGTGTAATAAATTTAAGCAGGTCTTATGACAGTCATTGTATTTTCTTTATAAAGTAGGCAGAGTCACAGTTAAATTAAAATTTTAATTTAATATTTTGTCGATAAATACAAAAAGTTTCAATTATATATTTATTACATTTCTTAAAACTTTTAACGATGTTATTAAATTATCTTGTTGGCGTTTATCTTATGCATCATAGGAATTTATTCTGTAACCAGAGGAAAAAAGAAAAAAAAGAAATTGTTAGCTTGAAGCATCCTCTAAAATGAAGATAACTACAAAATAACGAATAGTTTCATTTCTCTAAATGCTTTTCTTATGCTGCTTTATAAATCTGAAAGTTTTAAATTTTTATCAAAATTATTTTCTCGTATTCTAGAAATCTAAGTAGTTCTTAAAATTGTTTAAAGCTTAAACTATTTTATACGAATAATTGATAAATACAAACAGTTTATATGTTTTCATTCATAATAGCTTGAAATAGTTTATATCCTCTAATTATTCAGATACGTTACCATAACCGTCATCGCTGTAGTATGAGGTATCTGGTTCTCCGTAGTGTTGCTTATGAGGTGAATAATGGGAGTAGTAGTCAGGAGAACTAGCAGCATAGTTCGGCTTTCCATGGCTACCTCCCTTCAACAGGTCTTTAGCCTTAGAAAAAAACCCATCAGGATCTGATGCAGATGGTAGAAGACCCAGTGGATCCTTTGTGTCTTTCATGTTTGGATAGTAGTACTGGGATTGCCTTTTAGGTGGCTTGTATACAGGTCTTCCAGTGTCTGGAGAATAATCATAATCTTGATAAAAATTATCCATGTAATCGCTGTCATCTGTATCAAAATAGTCTGCTGGTTTCCTGGAATAAAAAGTGGAACATTTTAGTTATTGCGTTCAATAATCAGAGTAACTAAAATAACCATTTATTAATACAATTGAATTTTGTGAGCGCAAAACCCAAATGAGAGAGGCTGAAATTACTTCACACCATCAGAATGCTGTCAATACACGTCACGTAACTGTCACGTGACAAACGTATCTGAGCTTGTCACCTAAAATCTGCTTGTTGTCTTACGCTTTACTGTGATGCCATGTCATTTTTTCTCTTGGAAGATGAGTATTGTATACATGATGATTTCTGTAAGGAATATACAGGTTTATATTCCTTACAGAAAAATTCTATTCTTAGAAAATTCAAGTACTAAAGATAACATTCACTAAAAATTTATAAAGATGTTTCGATTGCGTAACTGAATTTAATCGATTTTTTAACTTTTCTTCAGGATTGCTTCAAATGATGTTATTTAAAATTTGATGCTTAGAGTCTAGATAATTTTTTAAAAAATTATTAATGCTTACAGTCTTCAGAAACACCCAAATGTGTCAAGGAGTATAAGATTCTTGAATTATTTATTTTTTAAATTCTCGTTAAACATAGCAAGAATTTGGATATATTATATTTGGAATATACGTCAGCATGGCTGAGATATTCCTAATTTCGGATTTTTTACAAAATTATTACCAAAAGAAGCAGTCTCAATCCTTTCTTATAATTGTCCACTGTGGAAAATCTTAGTTGTAACAATAAGAATTAAAATTTAAAAAAACCATTTTAAGTTCAGGAATTATGTTTCGCTGCTACTGTTGTTGATGTACTTTATAATCAGAAACATTAATGATACTTTTCTATTGATAGTATTATGATTATACAGACAAGAACAAATTTTTTCAACTATCCTGTATACCTATCATGTAGTACATTATCGCCTCGTACATTTCTTTCTAACACTTTGGTTTTCTCTTATATATTAAATTAAACATGACTTTAATATAAATATTCTACAACAGCAAATTAGTACTTAGATATAACTATTAATTAAAAGTAACAACTATTATAAAAGTGTAACTAATTTTCATCATACATGAATGGAATTCTCTTGAAAATTGTGTTTGAACTGCATGGAACAACAAAGTATTATTTCTCAATTAACACAGACCATTAATTTTCTAAAAACTCTACAAGTTCCCTATCTATTCTTGTCCAAACTTATTTATATCAAATCATTTACAAATTTTGACTACTCACTTGGCCAATTAAACACCAATTCATTTACAGTTTGAAAATAAAATGATCAACGTGTAATTAAATTTATTAAAACTACAAAGGTAGAGAATGCCTTATTTGAATCTAATCGTTTATGTAAATAACAAAGTGAGATACTGACTTAACTGCTTAAAAGAAAGGGAAATTCTAATTGATTTAAGTTGAATAATTTTGCTATCAAAATTTAAAATGAAACTTTAAAATAGATTGTTTGATATTTTGGTATCACTTTCATCTATGAAAAACAAAATAAACAATTATTTGTGGATAAGATCTTCAAGATTACTGTGTTTGCAAAAATTCATACATAAGATTTAACAACTTTAGCTTTTGCCGCTTTGACAGTTCTATTTGTCACCGACTATAGTCATATTTATCTAGATATAACGTAGCCAACGACGAAAAGGAAGGAAAAAGTACCTTGTTGTTTGCTTTCTTCTTTCATCTTTTCTTGTTGTTTGTCCAGTGCTTTTGCTTTTCTGCAAAGGCCGCGAAGTCTGTCTTTGATGAACTTCTGGTCTCTTTGTTTGATAACTCTGAGCCGATGGAAAAATAATTTTTTCAACAGGCCGATTAGGAAGAGGCGCTTTAAACTGACTGTATTCAATCTGTTGCGGTCTTGTCTCTGAAGGATGAAGCACTTTATTCTTATGAGGATTGTAAGTAGGTGAAAATTGCGTTGGAGGAGGAGCAACATAATGCCCAACAGGTGAAATTGTCTCTTTGAAGGCATTATATGAATGATGAGGATGAAGGGCAGAAGTGTCTGATAATGGCGTATTGTGATGAGAGGAAGGTAGAAATGTGTGATTCTCTGTCACAACTTTCTTATGACTGGTATAGTTGGGATCCAGAAGCATGTTCCAAGGAATATGACTCATACCACTGGTTTTGTGACTGCTGAATTGTTTCTCTGTTTCTGCTGCCGCTGTTAGTCTTGCGATCACAAGCATAGAGACTAATATCATCCCAGCACGAAAATTTATCGACGTTCTGAAAGCTGAAGTATTTGTCAGAATGAGTTAACATACAGATATAATCTTCCTCGTGAATAATTAAAATCTCTTATCAAAAAATTACACAAAGTATTTCAAGTATTATAAAGTAAGTTTTATTTTTGCACTAGCAATTAAGAGCTAAAGGAACGTTTAAATTTAAGGTTATTTTTGGTAATAATTAAAATATGACATCAAATAACTGTTACAATGATATGATTATTCTTAAAACATGTCATCTTCGAGAATATAATTACTTAACTAAATAAACCAGTTTTTAAGTACATTAATAATTTTTTGCTTACTACGAGTAATTTGTACATTTTCTATTTAATATTTAAGTAAAGACTTAAAGTAAAGGAATGCTCTAAACAAGTTTTGAGAAAATAAATTAAAAGTTATGAAATTAATTATGTAAAATTGAGAAAAAAATAGGAAAGCAATGCAATATTTCATTTTCATGCCAAATAATAAATGCTTCAATATTTCTCAATCTTTTAGACTGATTTCTCAAAACTATTTTAAAAGCTGAGTCACAAAAGTTTACAAATAATTATCAGAATACTAAACTGATAGACCATCAATTAAGCAAATAAAAATGAATTTGCAAATAAAAATGAATTTGCAAATAAAAATGAAATTGAAATCTTACGAAAGAATCAGAAGGACTATCACAGATATAATATTCAACAAATAAATGGTTCCAGCAATAAAATTGAGATAAGATGGGTATATAGTTTTCTACAATTTAAAAAATGGGAATACGCTAAAATAAATTACAAATCAGAATTAAGAATGAAATATCATTTAAAAGAAAATCATAATAACGGATATATACCAAAAAGAGCATAAAAAACTGGCATGAAATATGATCAACTAATTGATAATTGACAGATAAAAAATATTAATTAACAGATCAGAATTCATGTGTATATGTTTATGAAAACAGAATGAGATTTTGAAAATAAAAGGAAAATATATGAAGATATGGTAGAAAAAATGCATAAGTTTTGCTTCATAAAAGCTCACTCAGAAAAATCCTTTCAAAACTTCTGGCGGTAACTTTTCAGTAAATTTTTCAGATTAGTACAAAATTCCAATATTTTTTGAAATAATTAAATTAACTAAAAATAAGAATCTTATAATTTGAAATCGGACATTTTCTTAACATTATAATTTTAATTAACTTAAATTATAATTAATATTAAATTATTGGAGAGTGGAAAATATATCGGAATAATGATGACTCAGAATCGCGAAGATGAATCTGGGATCCTTTGAGCATGTGGATCTAAAATTTTTAATTCAAAATAAATTTTAACCTATTATTTCACCGAAAAAACCTGTTTCCATATTATCTAAAGCGTTTTAAAATTTCTATGACCTTTATATACTTGCAGGGATACATAAGGCGCTAATCATTATATATTTGACTGCTCCCACACAAGAAATTTTAATATTACTAAACTTATAGATAACTTTACAAAAAAAAATAGCTTTTTAATGCAAAGCAGTTATGAAAATTAACGGTTCTTTTAAAACCAGAGATTTCATGTTCAAAAGACCATTCCAGTGATTGATATATTCGAGAATCTTATTAAATTTAGTTTGGAGTTACTTGCCCGCACATCTCGTGTTTTCCGTTTATCTCAAATGTTTAGTTTGTTATAAATGTTAAACTTGTTGTTAAATGCTCTAATATGAATGTTGTGATCTTTGTTGTCATACAACCATTGTTGGAGAAGTTTGTAAATGCATTATTTGGTTTCAACAAAATGCTTCAACGCACTGGGGTGGGCGGGGTTCTTTACTCTAAGAAGTGGACCATCGTTCTGTTTTCCCGTAGGCTCGCCAAACAGAATGACACCCTTTGGGGTTGACCTAGGTTTAAAAAAAAATTGTTACATTTAATTAAAATAAAACCTTTTTCAGATTTAAGAGTTTATTTAATCCTCTTGCATCGGGCAATGTGGAAATTGTGCTAATTTATTTCAAAAGTTTGGCAAGTGACATCATTAAGTTTTCAAATAAATAATAATTCGCTTCGTTGAAAAAATATTTGGACTTATTCACAAGGGTTGCATACAAACAGCGATTAAAATAGCCTTTGATTTTATACACAAAAAGGAAGAATAGCCTGAGGTTAGAGGGTAAAAAAATATCGTTATTTCATCACAAATCTTAATGTTAAGTGTTCTTGGTAGTATGATGTAGCTTATTCTCTTCCTACTAGATGATATATCATTTCATAAAAATCTCCGCAAATTGACCAAGCAGTTATCTAATAGAGCTTTCTGTTAAAAAATTCTTTCCATCTTAGAAAACAGCAAAGGCGATGAAAGAGCTATTTACAAATTTTCAACTTCATAGGTTTCTATGATTGCATTTTCAATTTTTTAATGCAAAGTTACTTTTTGATACTATCTATTAATATTTTGACAGTTTAGCTTAACCTAAACATAAAGGTTTAGTAAAAATCATAAACTGAGCATAAATTTGCAATGCTCCTAGTAAATGCCGGAGTTTTTAAATAGTCTACGACAAATATATCGCTTAAAAATAATAGGACTGAAAAAATAGGAATATACTACCAGTAAATTACGGAAGAAAACTTATTATTTCAATATCTACTCATTTTTCTTTTAACATACTCCACTCATCTGATTAAAGGAGAAACTTTTCAAAAGTTTAGTTTTGATCAAATTATATTCAGAATAACTTTCATAATGAATGCGAAATTTGTTGAGAAAATTTAGAGATAGCATTGTTTTTTTCCTTTTTTTCATCCTCGTGATATATAATGGAAATTCTTCAGAGAATTTTTCGATAATTTTAAGTTCATTCCCTCTGAGGAATTTCGAAGAAAATTTGAGAAGTTTAATTCTCTCATATTTTGCATTACTATGCAAAAAATAAAATAAATAAATAAACTCAACGTTATTATGAGAAACGGGATTCCTCTAGTGAATATTGAAATTTACGAAATGTATACAAAGTTCTATATACATTCAATAGTGAAAAAAGCCCATAAATTATTGAAAACGTTATTAGAACTGTGAATCAACTTTCAGTTCGCAATCTACAAATAAAATCAGCTTATTTTACGTAATCATGTTGTTTCTCAATAGTAAAATCCTTGCTTTGAAAGTAAGACATTGAAAAGCGACGAAGGTACGAAATGGGGGTGAAAAAAAATCAGACAGTTCCAGGTTCAAAGGTTGCCGCCAACTTGGATTTCATCCCCTTTTTTAAGTTT
Source organism: Araneus ventricosus (assembly GCA_013235015.1). NCBI lineage: Eukaryota > Metazoa > Arthropoda > Arachnida > Araneae > Araneidae > Araneus > Araneus ventricosus. The sequence goes on from BGPR01000017.1 coordinate 217,447, forward strand.
TTCTTGAATATCTCGAAAACTCTTCAATATTCAAAATAAATGTGATTTAACAAATTAAAGAGCGTACCATTCCTTAAAAATGGATGCTTTGATTTTGTTTCAAACTTTAATAGTTTTTGAGATAATTGGTCTCAATGTGGATAAATTTGTAAAAAATCTTAGTTGATAGTCCAGTCAACGAAGGGTTTGAAGAAAACATTAAATTGTATAGTCCTGAAAATTAGTACACTTGTTTTTGAGGGGCTTCTGATGAACATACTAAGAGTCCCCTATCCTGGGGGGTGAGATCGCGCCACCATCTTGGTTTTCATCTCCCCTTTTTTAGTTTTTCCTGAATATCTCGCAAGTATTCAATTTTCAAACTACAATTGTTTAACAAATTAAAGAGCGTAAAATTCCCAACAATTATATACTTTTTTTTCTTCCAGCTTTAATAGTTTCCCAGATGATGGGTCTCAAAGGTTGCCGCTATCTTTTATTTCATCCCCCTTTTTTAGTTTCTCTTAAATATCTCGAAATCTATTCAATTTTAAAATTACATGTAATCAGAAAATTACAGAACTTAAAATTCTCTGTAAAAGCAGGCTTTTATTTTTGTTTTAGCTTTAATAGTTTCCGAGATAATGGATTTCAAAATTTTCTATCATCTTGGATTTCATCCCCCCCCCCTTTTTTTTAGTTTTTCTAAAATATCTCAGAAACTATTAAAGCTAAAAAAATAAAAGAATGCATTTGTTGCGAATTTTACGATCATTAATTTTTTGCACTATATGAATTTGAAAATCAAATTGTTTTCGAGATATTCAAGAAAAACTAAAAAAAAAGGGGGATAAAATCCAAGATGACTGCAAATTTTGAAACACATTCTCTCAGGAACTATTAAAGCTAAAACAAAAATAAAATCTTGCTTTTGTAGGAAATTTTACGCTCTTTAATTTGTTATACACATGTAGTTTGTAAATTGAATATATTTAGAGATATTTAAGAGATATTTAAGAGAAACTAAAAATGGGGGATGAAATCCAATATGGATGGCGGCAACCTTTGAGATCCATTATCTGAGAAACTATTAAAGCTGGAAGAAAAATAAAAATATTTATTTGTAGGGAATTTCACGCTCTTTAATTTGTTAAATCAATAGTAATTTGAAATCTGACTAGTTTTTGAGATATCCAGGAAAAACTAAAAACGGGGGATGGAATCCTAGATGGCGCCGTGAGCTCACCCCCTAGACCGGGGACTTATAGAATGTTCATATGTTCATCAGAAGCCCATCACTAACATGTTTACCAATTTTCAAAACTATATGATTTAATGTTTTTTTCAAACCTTCCTTGACTGGGCTAATATTACTTTTTAGAATCCCTGGATTGAACATAGCATTTAAAAATACTCATGAAAAGAACCGATTAATAATTCCAAACATCTTTCAAAGAAATTGCAAAACCCCAGCGAAGCTATGAAACTCTTCATTTCCTTTCTCTTAGAAGAAAATTCTAAGTTCTTCAAAAATTTTGTATTAGTTTGTTTTAAAACTTAAATAAGTTGAATAAAAACATTTTTTTGAAACACATTTTTATTACTGTACTGAAAGGTAGATTTTTCCTCTTTAAATTCATTACCAGATGGCTCCACAAGTATAGAATCAAAATTTAAATAAATTAATCAATCACTTGATAATTTAGTTCTGAAATTATTAAATAGTATACTATAAAAGAGAATACACAAGTCTACAAAATTTCCAAACTCGAGCGCATAAAGATATGAGTGAAAAGGAGATTCTATCATAAGACCATCTTTTTGCTTAATGTATAATTAATCACAAAGCATAGCCTGCCCCTTCACTAGAACATATGGAAAATAAAAATGACACAACCACCACAGATAATATTATAGAAACTGTGAACAGCACAAAATACACTCAATTACGAGCATCTCATGCATCGAAACCTCACTAAGAGTTGCATTTTACCATCGGCGTTGGGACCGTAAATCAGACTCATTACTAATTTTGTACCGCCAAGGAACAGAAAAAACTGCTTACTTACGGCAACATCTCATCCTCGAACTCGAGGTTGCACCTTTGATGATGACTTGCAGATGATTAATTACATATTAATTGTTAATTGTTAATTTTTAAGACTGGAACAAAAAATCCTTTGATAATATACGGAGATGCGCGGTCTGTCCCTAAATAGCTTGATATATCTTATCTGATACATCGAAAAAGAAATTGAGGGGGCTAATGTAATTAATCAACCAACTCTCAATTCTATTACCCAAAGGGTTTTTATAAAATTTGATTTAACTTGGCTTGTTTCATGTTTGTAAATATGGAATTTTGTAATCGAATTTTTTCACTCATTTTTTGATGCACTTAAGTTTTGAAATTAATTTTAGAAAAAATTATATCAAAATTCCATAATATTTATTATATTGATTAATAAATTAATGACTAAAAAGAAAAGTATTAAATAATTAAAATGAGAACATTTCTGTTTCTTAATACACCAATAAAATTGCATTTTTAAAAACTGTTTTATTTTATTTTAGTAAAAAAAATTCAGAAGATTTCAAAAGAAATGATTTATTATTTGATGTGTCACTATCCTTTATTTTCGGCAAATATTCACAAAATAATTGGTAAAATTATTAAAGTTTATTATAAAACTTATTGATAAAGAAATAATCAGAAACGTTCTACTCAGTTATTACTCAGTTTTAAATGCAGTGGCACGCTTTAATATTCTGCAGTGCGAACACTTTTCTTTCACCAGTTTCCCCTTTATGTAATTCCAGTGTACCATTCATCCACACAAAACAGAAATAGGTTCTGTCTTAAGTAGTTCTTCCCACGATGATACAATTTACCACATCGCTTAATTTCAATTTCCTGGGATGCACAAAAAGACTGTTAAAGCTCGTTTCAAAGAAAAATTAAATACCTGTTGCTGAAGCGGAAATTTTTATGTTGCTTCGAATTTGGTCGACTGCCTTCATTTATCATCTTTGAGGAACCCTTTTTTTCCATGCGCATTAGACCGAAATGCATATAAAACATTTCACGAAATAGATCGTGATGACCTTCCTAATGTGTTTTACACAAAAGTAGTTAAAAGACCAGCTTTATTTCTAGAAGATGTATTTTTGTGGCCCTCGATGCATGGTGTTCCGTTTTTGTTTCTAGCGAATATTCCAATTGTGTCTAAATCATTTGTACAAAAATTGTAACAAAGTACAAATAAACATTTTGTTTGTGTTCAATATTTAAGATGAGAGAAAATACTCTCGGTGATATTCATTTGATGGTTCAAATGCTTTCTTTTGATGTTTCATGTTTATTTGTGTTAAATATTAAAGATATGGGGAAATAATCTTGATGGTTTTCTTTTGATGTTTCAAATGACAGAATTTTATCAAAGTTGGATGAATTTTCTAAACGTTCTGTTATTTAATTCTTTCAGTTCAGAAAAGAAGCCCTTAGCATAAATTCCTAGACCACTAAGGCCCTACAGTAGGAAATTAAAAAGACTGGATTAACAGTAAGGCTGGTATTGGAGCCCCTGTGCAATGAATGCCATTAACACTTGTTTCAACCAGCGCGTTCCTATCCTGGGAGCACGAATGATGTGAGATAAGACTTAGAGAAAGACATGTCAAAGATTCTTAATATTAACTGATGCGTACGTTCAATGGTATATGATCAGAGTTGACACTTGCGTACATGCGTGCACCTAAAATATGGTTAGGATCATATAATGAGGTCCAGTCTCCGTCCAGTGGTATATATTACGGTCAATACGGATAATCGGTTATTATACATAGTTACCCCTTTTTTATATATAATGACAGATTATTATGCATAATTACCGCGGTTGTTATATATAATGACAGGTTATTATGTATAATTACAGCGGTGATTATATATAGTAACCGGCTAAAGATCCGATAATTATGTATAACAACCGATTACCCGCATTAACCGTAACTTATATATATTTGCAGAAGCTATTGTCAGAAAGTATCACAAATTTGTACGTACAGTTGTTAATGTTAAAAGTTAATAGAGATCTTCACTTATAGTATTCTGCTGATTGACAAGGACACCGGCATTTAACACCTTGACGAGCATTTAACATTATTTTACTCGATGTGTCCTCCCCATATATATGGGTTCAGGAAAAAAAAAGATGAAATTTCAATGAAGAAATTTCTTCTGCATGTCGTTTTAAACACAGCTTTATTTCAATCGAAATTATCTAAACTAGAACTTAAATAAAAAGCTGATAATTATGAAAATATCTGAAATCATATGTCTGAGTAGTTTAACAGAAGCTTTTCATAAAGATTGGAATGAAAAAATTGGATTGAATTGCACTTAAAGCGATATTAGCTATCGGTATACATGCCAGGCTTGTGCTGATATGACTGAATATTACAAGTTCCTGAATGCTTTAATAATGTCTAAATAAGAAACAATTCTATGGGTATAATTTCAGTTAAAAAATATATGCCTATAGTTAACCCTGTCTTGCTGGATTTTTCATGATTCATTCAAAATTTCCATACTTTAAATAAAAAAAATGTAATAAGCAACTTGTTTTAGTAACTAATTGTAAAATCATTAAATTTGTGCAAAAGCAAAAACGTAAGTGATTCGCATATGCTGCACTTAGAAGCTAAGGATTTATAAAATAAGTTCATTTCAATGATTTTAATTATTTGTGATTTCTTTTTTTCATATAATTTACAAATAAATTTCTTATTGAAATCTTAATCGCATCCTTATTCAAGGTGCTGATGGAAAGGTACGGTAATACCACGCTATGAAATTACTTTGCTATAACTTTTGAAATTTATAATAATCAGTAACTAACCGCATAGCTTTGATAATTTAAATAGTGTAAAATTAAATTACTACTAATTTCATATAACTCTGAATAGTGCTGCTCATTTGAGGATTAATATGTTGGATATTAAACTGTTGACGAGGATTCTAAAAATATGATATTTCTAAAATTTTATGCGTTTATACAAAACAATAATACTTTTTCCTTATTTCAGTTGTCTCACTATTTATTAATTCCTCAACTGAACAAGAGTAAGTTATGATATGAATATAGCTACAAGACATTTTTGCTGAAATTGTTTAATATATTAGAAATGGAGGATTATAATTAAAGAAGTAACAAATATGATTTGAAATATAATACATTTAAATTGTGATAATATGTAGTTTTTAGGCGAACAAATGAAAGAACAACGAAGAAAAATCCAAAGCCATTTATAAAGTAAAGTTTTTATAACATCTTAGAATGCTTGATATGAAAAGCAAATCTATTTCTATTTGAGACAAAAAGTAATTTTTTCGCTGTTTTCATTGACCAAAAGCCATAAAAAGAAGTTTCGTATGAACAGTTTAATAGGTTCCTTTTCGGCCTTTTCCCCATGTGTCTTATTTTCTTTTTCATTTTGGGTGTTCCCCAAACATTGGTTTTTCAATAAATGCTAAAACAGAAACATTCTTTTAAAATATTTGATTGAAATAGGATTATTTCATAACTGCAAAAATAACACTGTAGGAAAAATTAACAATTTTTCAATTGTAATTTTAACAGAATGTCTCAAAGGTCCCATTGTTTATATAGTTTGTGAAGCGAACAAAGTTTATATAAACAGCATTCATTTCCGCTATTGTGCTTTGGGCGGTTCAGGTTGCGTGTTCAAACCACATCCGGGTCACCAACTTTTGTGGGCGGTGAAGCTGTTCAATTAATATTTTATATCTTGAGATAATTAACAAGAGCGATTAATTGCTTAAAGGCTTTATTTTTCAACAAAGAATAAAAAAATGGAAAGCAGCAAACATAACATTTTATTTACAATTCTGAATTAAAAAATTTTAATGGAACTCTCGTGCATCGATGCACGGATGAGAAAACTACAATGCGACAAAGAACAAACAGTGAAAAGTAAAAAGTAGTTTTACAGAATCAAAATTTATTTACAAGATGTTTATTATTCATAATCATCATCGGGAGAAACAGACTTGGAATCAGTCACTATAGCCTTAAAGGTATTGTGGAGGAAATTTCAGTGATGTATGTTGCTTCTCACGGATCTGGGATATAGTACAATAGAGAACTAAAAGCACTTCAACAGTTATGGCCGGATATCCATTTGTTAAGAATGACCAGATAAATCAAAATCATTCACCAGCCCGTCGAAGTTCAAAATTTGGAATACATATTTCGAAAGATTAAAGCTTCTTTTTTAAATAAAACTGTATGCTGATAAGAAACGCATCAAAAATTGAGGGAAATCATCTTGATTTCTAAAATCATAATTAATTTTTACTATAAGGTGTGCCCAAATGAAAAGGAGACCTTAGCTGTATCGGCGTTGTTACAAATCCCAGTGAGTTAATGTGCTAGCCGATAGATGGCGTGGTGGTATTCTCAGTTGTACCTGCGTAGTTAACGACTTCGCATCAATATCCTCATTTCTGGAGAGTTGTTTCCGTAGTTCGTTGCATGATGGACTCCTCCAAATCAGTACAAAGAGCAATTTTCCAATTTTTTCTCGCAGAAGGGGAGCATGCGTCACAAATTTATCGAAGGATGAAAAAGGTATACAGAGAGTAGTGTCTCGCACGGTGCACCATATTCCGGTGGTGTCCGCGTTGTGAGGCAAGAAGCGTAAACATCAAGGACTTCCCACGCCCTGGGCAGGCGCACGTTGTTATCAACAGTGCCATGATTTCGGTTGTGAATGAGCTCATACGGCAGAATCGTCGGATCACCACACGTGAAATTGCTGTTGAACTGTCGATAAGCAAAGGAACTGTGCATCACATAATCCATAAAAAGCTTGGTTATGGAAAAATTTGTGCACAGTGGGTGCCCAAACATCTGTCAGAGAATCAGAAGACGGCGGTAATAGGTGTTTGCCTGACCCAGCAGTTTCTACACTGAAGTTTGTGCGCAGTGGGTGCCCAAAGCTCTCGAATTGGATAGTGCTTCTCCATGACAACGCTAGGCCACATGTGGTCAAGAAGACCCTCGAGCTCCTTGAAAAATTTCGATGGGAGGTCCTGCAACATCCTCCTTTCAGCCCCGATATCTCCCCATATGACTCCCTTATCTTCGACCCCTTAAAAAAATCTCTGAAAGGTCAGAGGTTCACCTGTGACATGGAAGTGCTGGACACCGTGGAGAACTGTATCCGTCAGTAACCAGGAGTTTCTTCATTGAAGCCATCCACTCCCTTCCTACGCGCTGGGATCAGTGTATCAATGTCAATGGCGATTTTTTATAGTTGTTCTGTTCCACATGAACTGTAATTAGAATATTGTTATTAAAATTTCTTTACATATAACTGTAGTCTCCTTTTCATTTGGGCACACTTTATAGATGGTTCTTCTGGAGGCAATTATTCGTAATAAGAATCTACAAATCACCCTTTGAATAATAAGTAGCAACCTTCAAGCCTTCAATAAAGAGAAATAACACTAAAACTGTTCACATTGCTAACTATAAGTGACTACTCCCTAGTATTTACCAGTGGCCGCGGTGGCTTAGTGGTAAGGTCTCGGCTTTGGGGCCGGAGGATTCCAGGCTCGAAACCCGATTCCACTGAGGATACACCGTGTATGGGGCCTGCTGCACGCTAAATCATCACGCAATCGTCCACTCAAACGTCCTACCGTTGGTGTGGCGTGGAAGCTTGGAGAGGGGGGGGGGCTGCCAGCTCAGGTGTCGTTATCGAAATCTGACCGCGGTTCAAAATTAAGAGGTCTGTCCTAAAATAGCCCTCGTGTTGCTTCAAAACGGGACGCTAATATAACTAAACTAGCGTCTGTTGATGAAAGCTGATTATCGTACTCTAAATACTTATCGAGGTGAGCCAAATTATTTATTTGTATTACACCCCTATGCATAGTTTTATTTCATATGCTTTTATTTTACTTGACTCATTTCATGTTTATAAAGATAAAATGTTATAACCATTTTTTTTATTAAATTCCTGCTGTGCTTGAACTCCGAAAATGTGTATAATTGTGTTTTCATAACGATAGTACACTATTTTATATTTTCAGAACATAATTATCACTTAATCAATTAATTTTAACTACAGTTTTGACTCTATACAAATGACACCACTTTATATTTTTATTATTTTAATAAAATATTAATTATTTATTATTTAATTTTATTATTTGAGGAAATAATAAAATTCTTTATATTTATAATGATAATTATAAATTTAAACCAAAAAGCTGAAAATAATAAAAATAAAGAATTTTTTTAAAACACGCTTTTATTAGTGTACAAAAATATTATTTTTATTTATCAAACATCTGGGGGGTAAGCTAAAACATAAAAGAGCGAGGGGCTGAAAACAATACGATAAACAAACTAAGCCACAAATAATATCATAAGAAAATAATGCCAAAACATTCATTTAAAAATAAGAATATATTATAAATATGAATAAAATTCTAATCAGGCTACAGAATTTCTATCAGCGCCGCTTCACGCTTTTGTGTTTTTGTTTTGACCCCCCCCCCCGCATTTTTTTTATAAAAAATATTCTACTTTTTATTACACTAATAAAAACGAGTTTTAAAAAACGTTTTTCTCTGCTTATGCCTGGCAATTTGTCAGTGTTATTTCCGAGTTAAAATTTTTGTTTTAGAACCTAACATAGACTCTTTTCACTTTCCTTGTTACGGTTTATTTAAATAATGTAATTACAACTGCAGTACTAAAAATAATATTAGTTCCCGGAAATTGTTGCTTATTACTAATAATTCTCTACATACACATAATTATTGACCTACTACATTCACTAAATGTTAATGAATAGCTATTTCACATGTGCGAGATTGATGTTTTTTATTATTTTTTACCATTATGTAATGGTTCTAGTGACTTGTTAAGCGACAATCAGAAGATAAATAGAGTAATGTTCTTAAAACTCTATTTCTAAGTAAATTTTTTTATTTCTAAGTGATTTCTTCTAAGTAAAATAAACAATTTTTAAAAAATTCAGTCATTTGCATATCTTTTAGAGGCTTGATCTCTAAAATATATTTTACAAAAGTCTTCGCTCAATATTCACGCATACGCAATCATATACGCTGGTTTGTTCATATTTATACTGTCATACAAAATATTTATACACTTCTAAAATAAAATTCACGAAAGTTTTTTCTGGTTTCAGTTGCGAACGAAAATAAAGTTATCTTTCCTTAGCAAAAGAGATATGATATATTATTCATTATATTACGTGTGGATGAATTCTCAAAAGGGAATTTCCTTATAACTTTAAGTCAAACTAACATGCCCTGCCTCAGCGTCCGGGTCTTTTGAAAAACGATCGCTGCAACATCTCGGGTACTGAGGTTGGAGTCCTCATAGCAATCACCGGCCCCTCCCGAAGGATGTATGTATCGCCATCGGTGAGATATTACTCAGTCCACACCATTACTATACCCACTAGTTAAGCGAGAACCTCTTACTTCTCCGGCGACTTCTCATCCGCGTACATGATGATAATGTTCGGAAGAATTCACTTATAAGACGGGGATCTTAGTAGAGAAATAGGAATATGTTTTCTGCCTTATTCTAGCCATGGGAATATAAGATCTGTAATTTATTTCAACCGCAGAATTACCGATACTTATCTCCCATCATTAGAAATAAATTTAGTCATTACACATGGAGTCATACATCTGGACAAAGGAGAAAAAACTTTTAAATTTGTGATTAGTGGGCAAACTGATTATTTCTGCTGAGGTTGTAAAATTCAAATGGAACAGTGATAAGGTACCTGTACCAGCTCATACGCAAAGGAAAATTTGGGAGCATCATTTAAGACTAAATAAGTTATTTTTCTTAAGCAGTATTTTTTTATAAATACAGGACTCCCCCGGGGGGGGGGACACCACGAGTTCACGGATGAGAAGCCGTCAGATAATTAAGCGGGTTCTCGCTTCCCCTGGGGGTGTAGTGATAGTGGGGGTCGAGTTACCCCGAACCAGTGACAGTACATACCTCCTTCGGGAGGGTCTGGCCCTGGTTGGTGATGTCTATTAGGACTCCGGCCTCAGTACTCGAGCTATTGTAGCGACTGCCATTTGTACCTATTACTTCTGTATAATTTTGATTGCTTGAGTATTGAAATTTTGACTTAGATTTTTTGATGGAGTTCAGTACGATTTTTTTGTTATTATTATTATTATTATTATTATTTTATATTATTATTATTTACTTTGTCTTATCTGCTTCATTTCATTATTTTGCATTATTTGTTTGTTTTCTTCTTCATTTAATTTTTTTCTTTTCTTTTAATTTTTTGTGCAAAGAATTGTCTTTCAAAGATTGAATTGTTTTGTATACTTACTTCTGTAAGTCTTGTCTTGTATATTTGTGGCGCTAGAGGAGTACGTCATGCTCAATAATAAATAAGTAAATAATGTTCCCAAATGCAAAGGCAGGACGGAGTAACTCTGTTGAGGTTATAAATACAGGAAATTAAAATAAGGTATTCTTCTATGTATTTCGCTGGATTCTTCTTCGAGTTCTTTGTGCTTAGTTATCAAGTTTACGTGTAAATAATTCCTATTTATTTATAATTTAGAAAATATGCTGCACTATTTCCTTGTCGTGGTAAAATAAAAATTTTCGGCTAATAAATAAAAAAATGGTGGTATAAAGAAGAAAGCTCTTAAAAAGCCATAGTTAATTTTACAAGAAAAATAAAAAGAAAATTTCTTCAAATATAAACTATTATGAAGTTAGTAAATATTATAAAATGTGAATACCAGAGTATTTATTAATAATTAATGAATTAATTTTCTGTCTATATTTTATTCTTTTCACATTTTGATCGTGATATAAGAGAATTAATCCAGAAACTTTACACACAAAAATATTTATAAGGTAGTAGAATTCCTTGATCAGGATAATATATGAGTACATGTAAAAATGCTACTTTAAGATATTTCGGCATAAGGTTTCAATTTCTCCAGTTCAAATATTACAGAAACGCCAAATCTCACGCAATTGCTTAGCACTATTCGATGTCGGGATTCGTATTTCTTGGAGCTACGCGATAGATGCTTCAAAGTTATCTTTTCCGAGCACGGGGCATTTGGCTAAATACAGATTTCTAGACAATCTATTTGTAACCTTGGTACAAAGAACATACCAGAAAACATGAAATAGTTAAACAGTGTGAAGCCAAGTTAAATGCGAATGTCTTTTGCCTGTCATAATATGTCATTTGCTGTTATTGGAGCACTTTTTTCGGTTAAATTCGACAAAAAAATTGTAGCGCAAAAATAAGCAGGTATTGTTTAAGTATATCCCGCTACAATAAACAAGTATTGTGTAAATATGTTTCGCTAAATTAAATAGGTATTTTCTAATATTGTTTAACGAAATTAATCACAGTTTCGTTCCGATTTATTTAATTTAATTACATCAATATTTCATAGCAGTTTCGTTGTTCATTATGGAACTTATCCGTTTATCATATTCATTTTTCAACTATTTCTTTCATTTACTTCTCCTTAGTAGAGAACGCAGTTTTCGGATGAAATTTCCTAATAACTTTTTATGTTGTACTTTATTAGATTTCTTCATTATTGAAGTTCTATCTTGCATTCAACAAAATACATAACTCGTACATACAATATTTAACCGTATACTGCACATCACTTTCTTTTTTTTCATTTTAATTTAATGACTAATTAATAAAATTATTTTATTGCAATTTTGTTTAAAGTAGAAAAATTTTAACCAAGAAATTTTATCTAACCAATTAAAAATTTGTAACTGATTCATTTTAATTAAAAGGAATTAAAATGATTTTTAAAGTCTTTTTCCCTAAATTAATTCCATAAAATAGAATATATTTACACATCTAATGTTACAAAAAATATTTACACACCTAAAATATAAAATTGTGCAGATTAAGGTCGATACATATATCCGGTTGATTTTTATACGCTTTATACAAACACAGAAGCTAAATATGTGATTTTCGCTTGCTCCAGATATACGAGAAGTATTATAGTTTAAGCGCTAACACAACATTGACACATCTTTCCATTCAATATGCACTTCATGCCTTATTTCACGTTTTTATAAATGTAATTTTAACTTTATTTTAACATGGAATGTTATTAAGCTAAAAACTAATATTTTATATCCTCTTTGATGTATACTTTATGTAATATTTTTAAACACACTTAATGATAAATTATACAATTATCTTTATTATCTATAGCCTTTAAAGATAAGAAAATTTTTATAAAAATCTAAATTACTTTTAATAATAATGCATTAAGTTAAATATTCAATTTTTTTCTCAAATAACCCAAACCAATATACGAAAACATTATGAAATTAAAATACAAGTTTGAGTATTTTTTTTTTAAAAAATTTGATTGGATATTAATATTCTTCAATTCATTGCTGCTTAGAATGTCCTTAAAAATCTAATAAAACTAAACTAGATGAAAAACCTTTCTTGAGGCACTTACCTAAAATTTCCATCTTTTACAAAATCCAGTAGTAACCAACTGGCTATTTTTGTTCGCCTTCAAATATCTCTTAGATTATCCACATAATGCGACCAGAATTAGATGAATCCAGCTGCTAGGAGACATTGCACTGAACTGACAAATAACCCTTAAAATTGTTTCCAAGCCAGTTTTGTTGTGAATGTCGCAACATGTCTTTCTACAGAAACCGCTTCGTTGATTCTATTCATCAGTTGTTTTTCTAAAGAGGAGCTTTTCTTTGCGCAAAGGTGTATGTCTCCCTCTTGTGATTTCCGTGTTTACGGGAGCGAAAAATGAGATCTTCTACGAATCGAGAAGAGGTCAAAGTGACCTAGTGGAACGAAACATAACGCATCTAGGAACATAGGAGACAACATTGGGCAGGGACCTTAAATTGGAATTCGATATTAACTCGGCATTACGCCATGATTCATCTTTGTATCCCTAATATTTTTGTTTTTTGTAGGAATTTACTTTGAATAGCTCATTTCTTAAACTATTTATATACTACGCTTTAGTCTTAATGAAAGAAAAAAATGTTAAAGAAGTTTTTAAAAGGCAATTAACTTTGCTTAATAAAATTAATTAATTGATTAATTAAATTTAAAATAAAGTTTAAATTTGAATTTTTAAATTATTTCACTGAATTCTTTTTACTTATATAATATTATATATATATATATATATATATATATATATATATATATATATGCAAAGAGAGAGTATAAATCGTAAAATGAAAGAGTATAAAACGTAAAATGAAAAACGCAATAAAAGCACAATAACGTTTCTTCAGGGGATGAAGTTATTGTGAATTGCTAAATATAAAAAGTTTGACGTTTTCTTGCGATCAGTTACGCCGTAAGGCCTAAAACACTGATTTTCATCCCTAATGTCAAACCAGAAACAGAGATAGGAGTTTTGACATCGTAGAATGAAGAAAAAAGTGTCAAAACTGGGTGAGTTTTGACACCGAATTCATTGATATATACGCCCGTTCGGGATTTCCCTCGCTGATGACGCGTCCCGGACGTTGGCGATCTGTTCCCTTTTTTGTTGTTTTGGTTTTCATTTATGACATGGTTTTGTTTTCTTTTGTTAATATTTCTCACTTTTAGGTTATACTGCTGCATTAGCGCATTCCCCGCATTTGGGAAAGTTTTTTCTAATATTTAAATCTTTTTTTTTTAGAATTTTTGTTAATCGTGTTGTGTCCATTTCCTAAGTTTACTTCATCTGAAATATTACTTCTTTAAGTTAAGTATTTATTTTGATTAAAAACTAATTTCTTAATTGGTTTTTGCATTTGTTTCTGTTTGTATATATATAAATAACGTGCAGTCTAGGGTTAAAGCACGTTTATAGGAAATACTTTGCATGGTAAAATGCTTACTATTTTTCCTGCGACTTATAACAAGAGAAATGTCTTCAGTATAGTTTTTTATAAGATTTATGTCTGATTTTAAGAATAATCACAGCTTTACTACATATAGAAAACAAAAAAAAGTATTTTCTTTATTTCACTCACTTAACATCATCTTTTAAAGCGGTAGAAATCATTTATTTTTTTGGTCGAAAATAGGCTTCTTTGAAAACTTCGAGATTAAGAAATAGTTTATTCGGCTAATATCCTAACTGAAATGAGCACGAAAAGCTGTTAGAATGCTCATTTTGTGAAAGATTTTTTTGTCTATAAGGATAATTGTATATATTAATAATTAAGAATTTTGATCAGAGATGTTTATTTTAATGTGGGATTAGAATACTCTCATTTTCAGTTATATTCATGGGAATTTCGACCTGTTTAAATTCCACAAAACAATGGTGGCGCGTCTGCTTGCGCTGCAGAGCTACAGCACCCACTGCTATCATTTTAAATGCTTGTGTTTTCGCATTTCATAAAATTGAGAGTTCGATGAAAATGAGAAATCAAATGAGATGAGATGAAACGAAAATGAGCCTTTAAAAGAACAATAGATAAAAGATGGCGAAAAAATATCTTGATAGGTTGCGCTGAAATGTTTAAAAAGTGTTTAAATGTTCAGTGCAAAATATTGCACGAGAGGGTAGACAGAGACGTTGATACTTGTCGAATGAAGCCCAAAATGATCTCCAGTCAATGCAGTTCAATATTGGAATCAACTGAGACTCTTGCCTTCTTTCGCCCTCATGGTATGCTTTCCTTCGTTTAGATATTTTTCAAACAAATTTCGTTTCAATATGGCGACGATGAAAGAAATTCTTTTAGATTAATGATCATTAAAGAGCACATTTTATCTTGATTCCTTTTGTTACAAATCATTCACCGAAATAAACTTGCACTTCGTTAAGTTCCTAAACTTAAAGTCGTAAAATTTCAAAAATAGCCATTATTGTATGTATGTGAGGCCATCTTCTCACGAACCGCTGAATGGACAAGAGCGACGAAAGTACCGAAAGATGGGAAATAATCCAAGGAATCCCTTTTGACCATTTAAATTCCAAAATTACAATTAGTAAAAAAATATTAAGTAAAAATTAATTTACAGTAATACTTTTCATTGTTGCAGCGCATTTCAAACCGGTTTAATTGTTTACACAAATATTTAATTGCGTGTTTCCCTTTCATTGTTGAAAGCTGCAAAAATGTAATATGGATCCCTCAACAATGCAATATGGATGGCGTTGTGTGCGGGTTTTGGCAATTGATACAAAGAAACAGGGAAAATTAAATCGCTCAAATAGGGCTTTTAC
The DNA here is from genome assembly GCA_013235015.1 of Araneus ventricosus. Taxonomy (NCBI): domain Eukaryota; kingdom Metazoa; phylum Arthropoda; class Arachnida; order Araneae; family Araneidae; genus Araneus; species Araneus ventricosus. Next base: position 232,754 of record BGPR01000017.1, read on the forward strand.
TAAAAATGTTGTTTCCCGTGAGGTTTCACTTTGAGATTTCATACAGGCAGTGCATCTTGCTTCATGCGTATATACAGCAGCTCGAATAAATGGCAGTTATATTTGGAAGGAGAGTCGAGGAGTCGGCATTTTTTTGGAGGAGTCAGAATCGGTAAAAATAATGCTGGAGTCAGAGTCGGATTTAATATCATGTTTTAATTTATAAACTTCGGAAGTGTAATTGTTTATTTTAAAGTTGTATTAATTATGATAAGGTTTATTGTTTAAAAGTTTAAAATAAAATTTCTTTTTCAAAACCTTTCGCTTTTAAACTCAAACCATACTGTTTTAAAGTAATAAAGAGACTTGCTTTAAAAGTTTTAATTCAACAATATAGGATTCAAAAGAGATATTTCTAGAAAAAAAAGACAATATATTTGTAGAAAAATAAAATGGAGACGGGCATATGAAAAAAGTATGGATCCCGAGCAACGCCAGGTTATTTCCTTCCCTCCGTACTAAAGTCAGACAAAAAATAATTCCGGAATCGGTTAGACCATTTATTTCACCTGAACATGACATATTTTTTTTGCCTACAAAATCCAAATGTTTTGTATTTTTTCCGATGTTTTTAAAATTAGTCGATTTCGAGGCGTTTTCATGGATTGAATGTTTGAACCGCTCTTTTCTCCATATTTATTTAGGAGAGAATGTTGGGCATGTGTCACGTGACCTCACTTCTCTCCGTCAGGGACGACGTATTATTCGAGATAGCCCGTGCAACGCCGGGCACGTAGAAAGTACACTTATAAAATATAATCAAGTTGACTGGCAGCGAAGGAAATGACTCAAACCACTTACATTTCAAGAACCATCATGACAATCAAAGCCTAGAGATAATTTGTTAATATAACAAAAGAAATATCAAATACTACTAATTCAACATATTTAAAACACAGAAAATTTAATAGAGGTCTTGATATTAAGAATTTTGGACTAATGATAAGAAAAGTCATTTCTTCATATGTACGTTTAAAACCATGAGAAATATATTTCGCAGTACCCTTGTTTTTACGCTAACGAGCCGCTATTGAAAAGTCTTAGTCAGCAACTACATTAAATCAAATATACATATTCAGTGTACTTCAATAATTTGATAAGAGAAAAGGAAAAGTTTGATCTTTGGAATTCTTACTATAAAGTAAACACCCAAATGAGCAAGTTAGTTCATTGTTAAGTGAAAAAATCGGTTATGATATGTTTTTTTATTTTTTAAAAACATTTTTACATGCGATGTCACTCGAATTGACTATTTCGATGAAAGTTCAGGATTTTCAGAATAAATTCAGCTCAGAATCTTTGCGTTGGTAACATTTTCTGCAAATGTTAGCATTTCAGTAGTTTAATGTTTATAATAATGATGCTTTGGTAGCATTGTTAAAATATGGAAATGATTTCTCCAGCTTCTTTCCCAAATGAGCAAGCTATTTCATTGTTAAATGAAAAAATTAATTATGTTATCGATTTTACTACATAATGGTTTTTTCGCAAAACAGATAACATTTAGGGTGTTTATGCACCTGAGCTTTTAAAAATGGGTAACTTTTCAAGAGTTTACTACTATTAGGTTTGAATTCATTGATTTTGTCAATGAGATTCCTATTCAGAATCTTTATAATATTTAGTAAAAAATGCGCAGAAATGAAGCGGAGGTAAAGATCATTATCTCTAAATAAGAAGTTTGAAAAGGTTTTAAATAATATTAACGGACTTAAGCTTTACCTGCCGTTATTAAATGCACACGAAGTTTAAACATCCAAAAAATGTGTCCGAATTTGGCTACTGTTATTTTATTTTATTTATTTACTAGCCGCCTTCGGCAACCAGCTTGTTCGCCGGGAATATAATTTCAACTGAATCTCTTATATAAAAACTGATATTCATGGTCCCCTTAACAAAATAATTTTAAATTTCAAATTTTGATAGATATTTAACCTATGTTATTTCAATATTTTGCACCTTTCTGTTCGTTGTCCGCATGAACGTCCCTAACGGAGTCGAGTAACTGACTGTGTCATGTAGCATAAAATTGCCCGTTGTCTGCATCAACTTCACTCTCTTGTTCCTCTAGCAAAATATACATTTGATTTTAAATTTGAAATGTCTCGGCACATTTTACGTCCAGCAGCATATTAGTTATATGAAATTATGCTGATTAAATATAAATTAAACATTAAGATAATACCTTAACTTTCAACAATGAAAACGAAACATGCAAATAAATATTTATTTAAACAATGAAAACGGTTTGAATTGCGATGCAACAATGAAAAGTATTGCTGTAAATTATGCCAATAAATATTTTTAAAACGTCATTAAAATGAAATAAAAAATTTTACAGGAACTTAATTATTATCATTAAAAAGATAATTGTTTGCGCTTTCAGATGGTGTAAAAATGATTTTTATGCTGTAATATTTTCGGAAGTTATTAAAGAAAAACGCCAAAATTTCGCTTATATTTTAATTAATTAAAATTTCAAAAAATGGCTCCTAGATGCACATTCCCACCCTCCAAAGAATGTTCGTGCTAAATTTCGAAGCTCTGAGTGCAGCGATCTATCCTGTAGAGCTCCAAAACACAGACACATTCTCCTTTATTATTAGTAAAGATTGATTAGAAATACTAAAATATTTTATCAATTTAATATGTATGAGATATTCCATCAAAATACCAGACACATCTCTCTTGCTCTGGAAAGCATGAAATGAAATCTTTATTTTATTTTACAATTGATGAACTTTAAGTCACAGCACGTTCAACAACGTCGATGATTTCTTATTAAGTGCTAAAACTATTAAAAATCCTCATATTTTCTTTCATAACTTCTTTTGATTTTTACCAGTTTGAGGACTGCACAGGAATGAATATTTTTTCAAGAAATCTAATTTCAATTCGACTATCTACTGTATTCCTATTTCGAGAAATATTATTTTTCTTTTTAATTTTGCATTTCGTTAAATCGGATAAGATTTTACTTCCGAGAACACTCATTTATGACTTAAAAATTTGATGTAAAGAAATTGGATTTACAAAACTTTGATAATATCGATTATTTTTGGTAAAGTAAATTGTTTGTTTCGCAACAAAGAAGGCAGTGATGTGCTTTTGAAGATTATTTAATAAAAGTCAAATATCGAGTACAGTATTGATACTAAATTTTACCTATATACACGACTCGGTGACAAACTTTTTCGCCTGAAATATAAGTTATGCTTCATTTTTATTAAATCTTCTGTGTATCAGTTCCCTCAAAAACGTATTTTTAAAAGTCAAATTGTTATGGATATTTAATCTATACTATTTTAGGAGCTGTTTTCATGTGTCGGTCTGTTACGTCAATGTGCCTGCTTAATCCAAAATCTAAGATCTCGACTAAAATTTGAAATTCGATATTAAAGCGGAGGTGAAAAAGATTTATCTAATCCAACAGCTTGCTAGTTGAATTGAAATAATCTCTTAGAAAATAAAAGAATAAAAATTGTATTTATTCAGTAACAGTATTATGTGTTTCTATCGGATGTATTTCATAATGTATTTAATACCTTAAAAATGACTTTTTATTTAATCAGTAAAGAATATAAATGCACTACAGTAAGAATAAAAAGCTCCAAATTGAAAGAGGAATAAATACGGTTATATATCAAATCATTTGCTACAGAAAAGAGCAGTGGTATTTAGAAACACGCCATTTCACCATCGTTGCATTCTGTATTTTTAACAATAATTAACTTAAAGGTAACCTAACGAAATTTCAATAAAAATCAATTTCTTCAATAAGAACTACCCAGTATGCAAAAAATAGGCTAATTATAGTTTATTTTATTACAAAAAATACAGAAGAAACAGTAAATAATAGCGATGACAAGACACCTTTTGCGCGCCAACGCAGCAGCATCCAGTAATTGCATCAACAATATTGTCCATAATTAACTAACGAATTCTATGGAATGAAACAACAAAAATTATGCTTTAATAAAAATTAAAACACATTAAAAGAAAATAATTAGAATGGAAGAAATGGAATATAACTCGAATGGCGAACGTTTTCAAAAGGCCACTCGCTATCGGAGTTCTAATATGGCTAAATTTTCTGTCTACATAGTCAAAAGAGGCCTCAGAGGTAATAATTTAATAATAAGATCTAGTCTGTAGAGTGCCAACAGACACAGGCACACATTATTTTTTATTTATTATTTTTAGAGATAAGTTTCTTTATTGTTTCAAGAATGAAAAGAAGTTCAAAAGAAGAGTGAAAAGAAGTTCGTAAATCGGATCATTATTTACTTAAAAATTGATACTACTAAAGAATGAGTCAATTGTGAACTATGTATAAAAATACAAATTTAGATAAAATTTTAAGTTTTATTTTTACGAATATTTTTGTTGTAATGAATCTTTCAACGTGCTCGATTTATGCAAGTCAAGTAAAGCGATGAAAATTTTAGTAATCTTTAATTTTCTTATTTCCTCAATAGAGGGCAGCAGGAATGATTACAAGCATGACAACGTACGTTTTTGAGAAAAAATTTAAGGAGTAGTACTTGGAGCTAGAATTTTATCGATCTTCTATCAAACTTTGACCGTTTCCTGACAACTCATATTGAAAGCAAAGTTTTTCACCTGTCTTCATGTAAAAATTGAAATTTTCTCCCTTTGTCACTCTGAAATGCGTTATTGTAAAATAAATATCCATTTTCTTCCATTTGATCATTTTTGCGAAAATTTAATTGTCAGTGTACCGAATTTTTTTTAAATATGCCATTAGCAACAACCAGCTGTCTACAGATCCATTAGAGACAGATATTATATTAGGAACTTATCTTGCAACATAATTGCCAGATAACATTTTAAAATAATATCCATGTCATAGATAGATACGACCGAATAATTTTCTCTAAAAATAGATTTCATTAAATTTTTAATTCTTGTAAGCAGCCTTTTGCAAAATTAATTTTCAAGCTTAAATCCTAAATTGCCCTTTATTTTTTTTATCTCTGAAATTTAAGTTCCTTTTAAAAGTCCAAAGCTGTCAAAAATATCAAACGCGTGCCTGACAAAACTGTATGTCTCTTTATAATGGTCACAGAATAATTTCTTCATAATTATTGTATACAACTTCGTTCTATTAGAAATTATTTGATCTTCATCTGGAGCTGTTTCTCAAACGTCTGAACCTTTTTCTTCTTTTTTTGTGAAATTTAGTAATATTTTGATCCGATATCTGTGAATCCACAACATGCAACTCTAGAATCCAAATTCTCGAATCTACGTTTTATTTCTACACCAAACACTTCATAAACTTTCCTAAGAAAATTTTATTCAATCCTTAACTACCAATTTTGCACATAATTTGTAAATTCAACTTTTACTTTTTTTCGGGCTTTCGTTTGAATAGAGATTTTCGTTAACCTCTTTTTAGAATATATTTTAATCTGATTCCTTCTAAATCAAACTTATTTTTCGGTTTGAAATAATTCAGTATTAAGTATATTGCTTTCTACTTTTGCGGCCCAGAAGTAATATTGATTGGTTTATTATTCACACTTTGCAGCTTCAGGACCAGATTTAAACATGCTGTACCAAGCATATGTTTAAAAATCAATAATGAACATATGATATTTATTTGGGTTAAAGATTTAAAAGCATGGTCAGGTAAACAGATAACAGCAAAAGATTAACTGGTCATTAACAAGTTGTTAATTCATGGTGTAGGGATTGGTATTCAGTCACTCTAAGCAATACACTAGGTATGTATCCTGGACGTTATTGGACGGACGGACTAGGGTTATAATTAAATCCTACGATAGTGAGCAAGCCTGCAGGATGTCAAATACAGTTGGTAAAATGTTTTATTGAGCAATTTGGTAGTGGCAACAGTTGCGGGAAATTCGATGTCTTAGATGAAGTCGAATATTTAGGAATGCGAGGAAGTGAAGTGGTGTTCGACGAATGGTAAATAAAATGATTTTTAAACAAATTTAAATCGTTATTTATTTGAGACTAAGATTAATTTGAAGCCGATCATTTTGCATCACGCGATTTTAGTAAGAACCATTAAAGAAACTGCACTCGGTGTGTAAAAAAGGTTTGTTACTTCAATTAATTTCTCGCGAACTTATTTATTTATTGGAATATCTGTGCGACGGCAAGGAATCTCATGGGACTTTAAAACTGCAATAGAGGATCGTGATCCCAAGTATAATTTGGGCATACAACGATACTTGTACATCGTATACAAAAATGAAGTCGTCGAGAACAGAAATAGTATTTTTCATTTCGAGAGGAAAACCAGGTAAATTTTGGATCTTTTTGGTTCGAAATTAATAGGATGATGTAAAGATTTTAGAAAATCCTTTTTTCTTTTGCTTGTTTTGATCTTTTGGGTTGTATGTTTTTAGACTCCCCCCCCCTTTAGATTTAATGTTTTAAATATCAATCAAATTGGATGTTTAGGAAGTTATGGATGTTGAAGAAACGTTTCAAAATTGTGGGCTTTAAAGTTCAGTATCTGATGCGCTAACACTGATAGGTAAAAGTAGACCTACTTTGATCGTAGGAACAAAAATGGATTCATTATTGTAAGTTGGAGAATAAGTTGCTCTTACAACCGTAGATCGTCGTTTAACAATCAACACCATCTATCTCAACTTTTTGAAATTTCAAACAGGAAGAAAAAACTCATTTTTTCGCAACCAATAACGAATATTTCTTAATTTTTTTAACATCTGATATGAACATATGACCGCGTGTTCCTACCAGATGTGAAAAGAAATTCAGAAATATTCGTTATTGGCTGCGAAAAAGTTTTTTTCTTCCTCTTTGAAATTTCAAAAAATTGAGATAGGTGGTGTTTATTAAGCGACGAGAGTGTACATGCGTCTCCAAATGCAGGATTTTTAGTCCCAGGATTGTTAGCCAAAAAATTTGGCATCGTAGAGTACATAGAAGCTTAAATTTAGTTTTGATAGTCAACCGCTTGAGTTATAGCAGTTATTTTGTAACATTCAATTTTCATAAGATTTGCCACTCAGGTCAAAGTTTAATCCTCCAGAATCCCCTTTTCTCATGTAGTGACGAAACATCTAAATAATAAAGTTAAATTTGATATTTTTCTTCTGTTTTAAGGAATATTTCAAACCGGCGGATTTTTTAAGATCCGTTAAATTATTAATTATGAAGTATAACTTACCCAAGAAGGAGCATTAATTCTTTTATGTTTTACTGTACCTTAAAAGAAACAGAAAACAAAAGAAAGGAATATGAAACAATCACTTTGTGGTGTAGCAAGGATAAATGGCGCTAGAAACACGGCATTATTTTTCGACCTTCTCTTCATATTAGATTTTAAAATCTGAATCTAACGCACTGATATTTTAACCTTCCGGCGTCCACCATGATTAATTGTTATCCGGAGAAGATAATTCCTCTCACCCCTCGCGCTATGCAATTAAAATCGGCTCTTTTCTTATTGTAGGAAATAGTCCATACAATGAATAGTTGAGTGGATCTATGTTATTATTTTATAAGGAAAACTAAATTGTCAAAATATATGCAAATATTTTTTTAAACAAGAAAATTGTGATAACTATTATCATTTTTGTTAGACATAGAGATAAACCTTATGTTTAAAATATTTTTCAACTATCTTTTTCTTCGAAGGTCCCCTCAAATTAGCTTATGTTAGGTTCTGTTTCTACACTTGGTTTCAATTTCATGTAGATATTTCTAATTTTAGCTGCCATGGTGGGAAAATAATACATAGTACTGGATATAGAAACCCTTACTTGATCGTTCGTGCTGCCATCTATTGTGTAAATAAGGAAACTAATTCCATTGTTCTCTTTTTCTATTTCATTTAGTCGCATTTATTATATCAAGCATGTTATGTCTAATAGATTCGCATTTTCCCTTGATTCTATAAATAATTACTTTATTCATTTTTGTGGAATTCGTTATATTTCCATGTTGGTAATATTTTCACCTAAGCTTCCAATTTTATGAATTGTTTAAAAACGTTTTGCAATCGTGAGTGCCTGCTCAGCTCCATGTTGTTCATCGTATTTCGAAATATTCAGCATAAACAGCGATAAAATGTTTAATATGCATTTGCATATTTAATACATTTACATATTCAAAAAATCCCCACAAAACGTGTTCAAGAATTGTCACTTTTTAGGTATACTTGGATAACAGGATTGCTACCAAGAATATTTTTTAAAAGTTTTTTTGTTAAAGTTCCTCCAATCAATTTCAGATTCTTACCTATTCCTTAGAAAGGCATGTTGTTGAAATATTATGCCTCAAGTAGTTTTACCAAAATGCGTTGATGTCCTAAGACTGAAAATAATCGTATTGCTCTAAGTATGTTTTTTTGCATCAAGGCATATAATCACGTGACAATAAACGAAAAGAAAGATTTTGGCATTGTCTTAAAAAAACTTTGCATCTGTTCAGTACAAAAAATATTATCTCTGTAAAAGAAATCTTCCCTTGGATCTGTCCAAAGTAAAATTACTTTAATTTAAAGGGCAATTCCAGGAATGCTAAAGAACCACAAGAAAATAAATCTTGACACAGGCTATGATTTAGTTCATGAGCTTGTTTTGGGGACTATATTTTCTGTTCGTGAATTGTGATTTGAAAATGTACTGTCATTCATAAAGATTGTATGATGACTGCATCCTTAAAAGTTCTTATACAAATCTTTCATAACAAGTAAATAAAACATTATCAATGATCGCTTTTGAGTATTTTTTACAAGCATTCAGTGACCATTTTTATGATTTAAAAAAATTTTCAGCTCGTTCTGACAAATAAATCACAGTAAGCTGTTTTTTTTTCATAAAAACAAAAGTAAATATTACTTCACTGATCCATGATAATTTTAAATCATTTGTTTTTGAATTACTGATGTAAAAAGTAACATATAAAAACATTTTAACTAATTTTAATCATTGAAAATTATTCTTTACACAAATTTGCGATTTTTTTTCCAAAAATGAAGTTTAGTTTGTATCAGCCAACGTTAAAGATACTTTTTTAAGACTGAGTCTCATTCATTATATGCATGCATTTTTTTTTCATGCGCATCATGGGATGAAAGAATTTACACATTTCAGTTGAAAAATGAAAAATTATGAACTACTTTCTACAGTATTTTAATGACTTAAGTTACATTAATTGACTGAAGTAAACATAATAAAATATAAACAAAAAATGAAGAAATAAGTTAACCGTTTGTAGGCCAATGTTCCCAATTGGGAACATTAAATTGAAAATTCATTTAAAAATAAAATATCGTACATATTGTTTTGAAAAAATTGCTAATTATAATTGAAAGTAAGCTTGATTTTTTGATATACAAATTATGTTTCGATATAAAAAAAATGTGCAATGTACAGAAATTCTTAAAAATGGGCTTTTTTTACATTTTAATTTGTGCGTAGCATAAAAATTCCTAAAAAATTAGAAAGCGATTCAAAATTTCTAAAATTCAGTACACATAGTTATAAATATCCACGTTACTAGTAACATATAAAATATAATTATATAAATAAGAACCACATTTGCTATAATTCATTAAAATTTCATGTTCTCAACTGGGAACATTGGCCAATCGTGACTATTTTGTGAAAGAAGCAATTTCTCTAGTGTGAGTTTCCATTGAAAGGGAAATGGAAAGGACAATTCTCTTATAATTTAGAAAAGGAAACACCCATCTGTTGATAAAAAGTTTAATGCTTTAGTTTTGGAGAACAAAAAATTTAATCTGTAATTTGGGGGGCGCCGCAATTTAAATGCGTCGGATAAGTATTTATGTATCGCCGGAATGATAATTCTGTAGTGATTGTTTATTCTAATAAATATTTTCATTTCCTAAT
>BGPR01000017.1:242686-257570 GCA_013235015.1 Araneus ventricosus
AAAAAAATCAAGAGTTTGTGCTTGCAAATCACGTTTCTCGATTGCTTATCTTATCTCCCAGCAAACCATCGTTCTTCTCTTGCTTCAAAAACTATTGTTAGCTTCGATCCATCATTTTTAAGGGATGACTGGGAATAAATGATAAATATCTGGGATAAAAATAGGAAAAATAAATCTATTAACCAGCTGAGATATATTCCGATAAAATATTCCTCTTCCAAAATCTTAAAGTTTTTGAATAAATAATGCTTTGTAAGATGCTTTTTCTAGAAAGGAATTTCAGAGGGAAATTTAGATTGTCTCTCTGGCGGTTTCATTTGAAGTTGAAAAACTTTCCATGCTTTGGAAGTATTCGCTTCGTAAATTGAATACATTAATTTCCACGATGAGTCCTTTTTCGCACTGCTCAAAATCATCTAGTAAAATAAAGTATCAATAAATTGATATAATTCTAAAACGATTGGTATAGTGTATATTTCTAAAGTCACTTTATTCTGTTACAAATAATTATTTCTAGAGCAGATCTTCTAAAACTTTTCTTAAAATATCCTGAGACTTCATCTTTGCAAGAAAAGTTTATCGCGACCCAAGAGAATAAATAGCATGTATAAATAATAAAGCATTTATAAATAATAATTAAAAAGAAAACTCTTTAAGTATAATTATTTTTAAAATTTTATTGAAATGTTTCAAATTAAGACGGTTTTCTAAATTGCTTTTTCTTACTAAAATTTTAAAATGTAGCTGGTGTCAAGGTTATCCGAAATATCACGATTACGCTTTGGGTAGGGTGCTATATAGTTTAAGAAAGGGGCGACCTATACTCTACTTCAAAGCCAAATTTCTCAACCTTTTGGTATTTAGTACCGCTTTTTATATCAGTTATAGTGACAATCCCTTGCAATGAATTTTAGAATTTTAAATAATGAATACAAAAATACTTTTTGTGCTGCTAATTCTTATTTACATATATTTAAAGATGACATATTATTTTGGTATTGACAGAATACTCCTTTTCTTATTTAGGTTGCTATTTTTTGGATGAGATAATTTAATTTTTGCTTTGATTCTTATTCTTTGGTGGCGCCTGTATTGCTGTTCAAAACCCTTTCAAAGGATGTGCTTCACAATTTGAGAATCGCCGTTTCAATAAATTAAAGCAAGCAGAAAGAGTGAATAACGTCAAGAAACGAAAAATGGAATAAAGTTCCAGTAGCTATTTCTTCGTATTTGTATAAATTGTTCATCGATTATATTTTCCTTAAAGAACATTCATTATATAAATTCGAACCTGGCAAATTAATTTTAATTCCTAGTGAGTCTTTAAAATATTTTATTTAAAGATTTTACAAAGTTGCATATATAACAATTCGCAAATTATAAAGAAATACCCAGGGGTTTAGTGAATTAAACCACGGCATTGCTGAAGTACATGAACCGGAATAAGGTTATTTGCTTTATCCTCTGGCTGTGCTTGTAATCAGCATTATTTAATAGCTGGTAGGCGGATATCAGCTTTAGAAACGAATTGAACACTGCTGTGGGCTGATTGCTGGAGATTCTCCTACAAGTGAAAACAGAAATGTGGAGCCATATATTGGAGGTTAATTTAGATTTTAACCTCAGGTGATACCTAAGTGCTTCAAGATATACTTGGCGAACAGAAGATAGCATATTCTTCTTTATCATGAATCAATGACTCATGGACTTCGCCAGATATTGTGGGACAAGTGGGATTAGAGCCATCGTTAACCATCCTCTTTATGAGTGAATTCTAGTTTTGAGCACCGAAACAGAAAACTAACATTTAACTTTGTGTTAAACCTGTTTATTTAAAATATAAATGGAAGTGCTTGAATAATGTGGACTTTATTCTTCTTTTTCGACGACCCAGATTTTTCTTAAAGCAAAGAAAATTTTTCCCCAACACTTTCGCTCAATGATTTTGTTACAACTAAACGGAAAAGCGATTTATTCCATCAGAAAAATTTAAAGTTGAGCGGTTTCGACGCAATTCCTGCAACATCCCAGTAAAAAATTCAAATAAAGCTTCAATAATTTTACTTTCCCCTTGCAGTTTAATTATACATTATTTCTGCTTATCCAATTAATCCGTTAAATAATTTATAAGTTTCCTTTTATAAACAGAGTGGTTCGATGTCTCTTAAGACTGTTTCTGGGCATCTTTGAAAACTCGATATTGTTAAAATCGTTGGCTAAGTCATTAATTCATTAAAGAGTAAGTGTGCCTCCTTTCTCCTGCCTATAACTTAATGAACAAAAAGTCAATAAATTTCATTTAAAAGGCGAGGCATCTTGCCTTTCTCTGGATCAAATTTCCATCTAGAAGACTTTTCGCATCTTTGTGTCCATTCTGGGCGATGCATTAGTGATTTTTGTTGATCGGCACCGAAATATAATACTCCTCCCCTAATTACTCCGTTGCAAAATGCATTATTCTTTTAAAAGAACGCAAATTGTTGGATGCACTTTTTGTCGTAAAAACCAATCTACACGATGCGCCCAACGTAACTCGGTTTGGGTTGTTTCCTGTTTTTTCAGGCAACTAATGACATTTTTAATGTTAACTTCAGCATACGAGGTAGAATCATTAATCGATACCTCCTGCTTAAGAAGCTAATCGATGGAGATGAGTTCTTCACTAAAACAAAATTATTGCGTTTTAAATTCCCATTGTAAAGAATTTTTACTATTGCGATTCATTTTCTTCAAATGTTTCAAAATGGTTGAAATAGTGTGGGGATTCCTAAATTGCTTAGCGAGTTTTTGGTAATCTAGCTGAAAATTAAAGCTAGTCCATTTAACGAAGGAAATTGGAAAATAAGCAACTCGAGTTTTCAACATGACTTAATCGTTTTTGGCATATATTTCCTTTCTGCGTGTGAAACTTCAAATGGAGTGAGAAAATCTGGTATTTGGCTGATTGAATAAGGAAAAGTTCTCATATGTAAATGAGTTTTAACAGAGCGTCAATTTTATAAACAAATAAGATAAGATACGATCATACTTTGTAGACAGAATTGGTATCTAAAAGACTAGTAGGTACAGTAACCTCTCTATTTAACGAACTAATTGGGCAAAAGTGTGTCCGTGAAATTGAAATTTCGCTAAATCGTGAAATGTCTAACGAATAATAAAATATGATATTACACTTGAAATTTGTCTGTACAATGTAAAATATTTAATGTACATGCTATATTAGTATGAAAAACACCTTACAACTAAGTATTAGAAGGGAGAAAATATAACTCAAGAACGTTAGTTAAATTTTGAGCGTTAAGTACAAATACGTTATCAAGAGTTTACTGTATTTTGGTACTCATAAATTCGGTTACAGTTTATCAATATTTAATGAATCGCTATTAAAAACTCTTCTCTTTTGCAATAGGAAGTGTATTTATGAGTGAGTTCTTAATGCCCGAAAAGAATATATTTATGTCATAAGTATTATCATTTAAAAAAAGCCGTGTCAATGCCCTCATTTCTTAATACATTATAAAAAGACATTACTTACGACGTTATATATAATACACATCCCTTTATTGCGTATATACCTTTCTTCCTCTAAACTCATCCCTTTAATTCTGGAAGCATCATCGATGTGCTTCTTTATTGGAAACGTGGTCTAAATTTTTATCCTACTCTAAGATTAGACCAGAGTGTTAAATTAATTATTTTCATTTAATAAAATACAAACAACTGTTGCATAATTGAAGTTTCCACATACAAATTCGAATACCTATCATGTTATTCTTTGCAAGAATGGAGTAAGCTTGAATTTTTCTTCTTTACTGACATTTTTATGAAGTTATTTTTTCCGGGAGGCTAATAATTTTTAAATCAATCTTGTCAGCGGTATAATCGAAAACAAAAAAAAAGAAAAAATGCAGAAGAAACAGAAGAAGTAAAGAATAGTGATAACAATACACCTTTTGCGCGTTTTGTTATCGCTATTGTTTACTTCTTCTGTTTCTTCTCATTTTCACTTTTTTTGTATTCGATTATCTGTATTCTGTATTTTATTGGAAGTTGCAGCATTTACGCCGTTCTGTCTAATACAAAAGTTCAATTAATTTTTGATATCTTTTGTTAAATTCTTTTAATTGTAATTGTTAGCGGCATTATATTTGTTTTTTTCCTGAAAATTGTTTTGTTGTTTACTTATCTTGTTTGTCTTGTGGGTCTGGAAATTTCGGGCTTCCTTGTCTGTTCAATTAGATTCTGTCAGAGTTTATTTCGTGGTTTTTACTTTCTTTGAATTATCATTGACTTCCTTTGTTTGTTATATGCACCGGCATATTGCGCGTTACATAAACGTTGTTTAAATTTTGTAATGTATGTTGAAATATATTTTTAAATTTGCCTTATTTACTAATTTAACTTATTTGATTATCTTTATGATCATGTGTTACAATTATTTTGAAAATGCAAGAGCTCAAAAATGACACTTTCAATTATAAAACGGTAGGTAAGGCACAGTAAAGAGGAACTGGCCATTTTTGAAAGAAAAACCAATATATAATACATATTTTAAACAAAAGTTATATATTTGTGATGGATTTCCTTAAGATCTTAAGACATTGAATTTTGGAGTTATTAATTTGAGATTTTGAAAGGTATAATAAACGGGTAAATTAATAATAATACGTGAAATGATGTATTTTTATGACCAGTTTAAAAGAAATGTTAGCTTATAAGTTTTTATTCATATTGATCATATCTGAATTTTTTACCAGCCTGATATTGATGCACTTGATCGTCGATTTTGATAACAAGTTTTCGATAAAATAAGAAAAAAATCACGCTTACTTGCTTCAAATAACTAAAAAAATTTAAAAAAGTCTTTGAATAATTGTTTCACAGCAATAGTTTTATGTCAGACTGATATTTAATTTGGACAGACATAGAAACAGATATAGGTTGGGTGGATGGTTAACCCCTTCTTGGACGGATTTTTTTCGAATTTCCGACCCCCAAAAGCATTTTTTTATTGCTGAAAATTAATATATGTTCTATCTTGAATTCTAAAATGCAAAATATTTTTGTCTGCAAGCAGTGTTTGCTAGACCTACTGGTGGTCATACATGTGATATTCCTTCTTCAGTTTTCTCTATAATGCACCCAAGTTTTAAATTACAACAAAATACTCTCTGAGAATATATTTTTCAAATCTATTGCCTTGAGGTATTTAACACAAATATTTGCATGAAAAGAATTATTGATGATATGTAAGAAATGGTTTTTAAAATGGTTTTACAACCTTACCACGAAAAAAGCTTCCCAATCTTTCTTGAGCATCAGAGCGTAAAAACCACATTGAAATAATTTATTGCGGATTGTTTTATTTCTTATTCAGAAATACAAAAGATAATCGCGAAATATAACGAGACGCGTTAGTAGCGACGGATTCACTTTCAACGATGCAATTTTTTGTCTCCGTCGCATGACATATGATACCGACCTTACGAACACACACACAAGAAAAACCGTATGACGTGCGACAACGACCAAGAAGGGGTTAATTTCACTTAGATAGCGGTGTTTCGGCAATTTTATATGTTAAAAAAAGAATTTAATTGTGAATGCACCCTAGCAAAAGTTGGAACAAGTTGAAAGTGAGCACGGGAATTATATATCTACATGAATTATAAATTTAAAATTTTAAACGTCTACTTTACTTAATTTGTCCAATTTAATTAAATAAATATTGGAATAATTTTACTTTTCGAACTTTTATTCATACCGTTAATGTATTCAGATAAGTATTTAACAGTGTGTGATGCTACTTCTGTGAAAAAATAGATTTTCATAATAGTTTAGAAAAACAATTTTATCATTTCATAGGAATATCAAAATGAAACAAACAAACATAGAATTTTCAAGTTTTGCGTTTGTCAAAGGAATTATTTTACGAAAATAATTCTGGGAAATATATGGTTTTAAAACATTTTAAGGATATTGTGATGAAAGAGAGTAATTTTATTTTATCATCAAAAAATTAAATTAAAAACTTATGTAAAACAACCTGAATACTAATGAATTTATGATAATTTGCCATCGATTTTTATTATAGCGAACATGTAGATTCAGTGATAGAAAAGAAATTGCTCTGCAATTTCCTGCAAAAAGCAGAAATATAAATTTTGGTCTTTAATAAATATTGTGTCTATACTTTTCAAACTTTTGTTTTCATTATGTGTTTCGAGAAATATAGTTTGAAAACTTGCCGTATAAGAAAGCCAGAGTTTCGCTTCCCGGTGGGATACAATAATGGTGTGGGGTCGAGTTATCTCTTACCGATGAAGAGTCGTACCTCTGAGGGCTCGTTGCATATGCCGCCCGTAATGGAGGCTATAATGTGGGGACCATTGTGCCAGAAGTATTTGTAGTGGCGAATGGGTCATCTAGATTTATCCACATGCCTAGGCTGGGCGGAGTAACTTTCTTGTTTGTTTTGAGAATGATCACCAAAGAAGCTAATATATATATAACTTGTTGAATAAAAGAAATATATATGTCATGAAAATCAATCAATGACAAATTTAAATGGATAAATAAAGACTGTAGTTTATCGGTACAAGCGTATAGATGCTCATAAGATTCAGATAATTCTGATTTTACACTTCTGTTATGATTGTTTCTTATTTGTTTATATGTATATATACAATAACAAAAGAAAATATTATAATCATTTCCGAAAAGAAAAAACCAAAATAACAAAACAGAACATAACATTAGAAAACATCGATAATAAATATAAGCTCGCTTCGGATTTCCCTGCTGATGATTCATCCCGGACGTTAGCGTTATGTTCTGTTTTGTTATTTCGTTTTTCTCTTTTCTGAAATGGTTTTAATGTTTTGTTTTGTTAATATTTCTCACTTTCCGGATGTACTGCTGCATTGGCGCATTCACCGTGTTAGTGAAGTTTTTCCATATTTAAATCTGTTTTAGATTTTATGTTAACCATAAAGTATCTGTTTCCTAATGCGTACTTCATTTAAATTAGTATTTCTTCGATTAAAGTATTAATTTCTTGATTGGTTATTGCTCTTTTTGTAGATAAACGTCTTTTATCTTGATTTCTGCCTATTTTCTTTTATCTTGCTTTCTTTCTTTTATCTTTTTATCTTGCACAATATGGATATTTCTTTAGAATTTTGAGAATTAAATCACATTTTTTTTTCCTTCTGTATTAGGAGATAACATCAAACAGAGCCGAAACACTGACGATAACACATTCTTTTAGAACTTTTTCTATTGCTGAAATGTGAAGAAGGATCTATAGGAAACAGAACTGATTTGCCAAACATGATGCTAACGAAGTGTTCGAAATTCCACATTTCTATCGAGGTTTACTTGAAGAAATCTTTTTGCAGAACGAATAATATTAAAGATAACGTAGCCGCCTTTCTTAATGTTGAATTTTTAATACTTGCAGGCTTTAATATGGCACGAATGAACTCGAAATCCATTGTTATGTTTCCACCGAAAGGCTATCTTCCCTGGCGATTTCTATAACGCTATTCCGTTAAGTAAAGTGTAGAGTTAGTTGAAGAAGATTGCAGTCGTTAAAATTTCAAAACATTTTATTACATTTCGAAAATAGGCAAAATTAAATTAGTTATCGAGTGCTCAATAAACTTTCAAAAATTTATGGGAAAATTAAAGCCATGACCAGGAGTAAAGAATTACGCCTAAAACGGTGTGACTTGCTCAGTGCGTTACATGATTACGAAAGAGGAAATTACAGATGCGGCGAGTTTCTATAATACCAAAAAGGGAAAAATACCGATGTTGAGGCTCGAGAAATATTGGGACTCTTGCGAGTATATATATATATATGTATATTAGGGTGTCCCAAAAAATTAAAGTCGTTTTTTTCTCCGCATACCCTTTTATTTTTTTCCTTTTATGTCAAAACAATTGTAAATAAAGTTTCCTGCAATTTGACCAACGGCAACCCGTGCCGACTTGCATCTAAACGTGTCAGTACCAGTTTACTCAGGACAGAGCACATCCACATGTCAATGTGCTTATAATTCCAAGTTGTTTTGTTACTAAATGTTTGTATAATTTTTAATCAGTGAACAGAACATGGCAGTGGAATTGGGTAGTTCTAAAAAAGTGATATTTTTAATAAGGGAAAACAACATCAAATAACGGGTTCAAAACTTCCCTCTAATGGACAAGTTCTCGCAGTTTTGTTTTACAATATTCGAGAAGTGAATTTAACTGTTAAAGAAATTGCAAATCTCGCTATTCGCGAATGTATTATCTTTTGGGAAAAGGCACGCATACCTACCAAATTGTGTGCGGAAACTTGTTAACGTGTATCAAGTTTGGAGAGACTTACAAAAAAAATGCAAAGAAATTACAAGACGTATTCAAGCGGCGACAACAAGAATTTGTAAGTAATTTAGACAATTTGTTCGCCATTGCACACGCTGATGCACTTCAGTTAATGAAAATAGAGGAAGGTAGGATATTCTTGCAGCGCCAAAGAGAGCCGGGCCGACCTGGTCACTTAGGTGGAGTGGATAAAAAACTGACCGACAAAGAGGAAAGGGCGCGATTTCGAGCTGTCAAAGAAGAAAATCGGCGAATCAAATATGTTTCCGCTTCAAAATCCTCGGCATCATACGAACCATTGCAAGAAGATTCCTTTTCGAATTCTAGTGAAAATATAGATTCAGAAGATTTCCTGACACTGATCGAAAGCTCAGAACCTGGGACAAGTAAATCAGTAATGAGGAAAGATTTTATTACTCCAAAGTTAGTTGCTGCATTAGACAGGTGCCAGTTAAGTATGGAAGATTCTGTGTTTGTTCTTGAAGCTACTATTGATGCACTTGGATGTAACATTGACGAATTTCCGATAAGCAAGTCTTCAATTCAAAGAATCCGAACAAAGAAACGGAAAGAACGCGTGAAAAACATAAAAATTTGTTTCCATAATGAGGTACCAGATGTAGTGACCTTACATTGGGATGGCAAACTGTTGACTGCTTTGAGTGCTCGAAAATCGAAAGAACAACGCTTGCCTATAGTCATTTCATATGGACTTAAAAAACAACTCATTGCTGTGCCGAGACCGGATAATTCTACAAGCAAATAACGGGCACAGGCTGTTTGGAAGGCGATCTTAGATTGAAATCTCGAAGACAACGTCTAAATTCTCTGTTGTGATACTACGGCTTCGAATACAGGTCGTTTTAATGGTGCTTGTGCGCTCCTCGAGCAAAAATTTGATAGGGAAATGCTTTTTTTTCTCTTGCAGCCATCATGTATACGAACTGATATTAAAGGCCGTATTCGAAGTGAAAATTAAATAAGTGACAACAAGCCCCGATATTCCACTCTTTAAAAAGCCCAAAGATAATTGGAAAAACATCGATCCCACTAAAATACAGTGCTATAGAGAAACAGTGGAATTGCTCCGAACCGTAACCGAACTTGAAAATTTGCTTGACTTTTACCGAGCTGAACTTAAAAATGTTATGGTCAGAGATGACTATCGAGAGTTGATCGAACTTTCTATCGTATTTTTAGGTGGAGATGCAGAAAAAAATTTAAAATCAGACCTCCGAGTGCCATGCATCAAGTTAGATGGATGGCCCGAACGATTTACTCCCTAAAACTATCGTTATTTAGTTCTCAGCTGAAATTAAACACCAAGGATAAGGAAGTACTGTTAGACGTCTGCTTGTTTATCGTGACAATCTACGTTAAACCATGGCTTCAATGGATTTTGGCAGATAAAGCACCCTACAAAGATTTGTGCTTTTTGAAATCTTTGAAACCTTACGAAAAAGTGAACGAAAGTATCTCGAAAGCTGCTTTACAGAAATTTAGCCAGCATTTATGGTATTTTACTGACGAAATAGCAGTATTGGCACTTTTTGATGATGATGTGGACGAAGAAACAAAATTAAAAATGGTGGCAAATTTACATAGAGAAATTTTCTCGACCCATGAGAAAAGATACATTCCATCGAAGGAAGAACTTTGCGGTTCACTGTATGGTGAATTTGATACATTGATTTTGTAGTTTTTTATTTAGTTATTTATTTATATCACGCAATTGTTACCTGTTATTTTATTTTTTTTATAGAGAAAAGCATCGATGATTTCATATCAGTCAAAAGCCAGTCATTGTTTTCTAGACTCAAAATTGATGATAGTTTTCTCAACGAGAGTCCCTCTTCATGGGCGAATAACGCTTCGTTTCTAGACGCGAATAAGACAGTCTCAGTGCTTAGAGCAGTGAACGATACAGCTGAAAGAGCGGTAAAAATTATGCAAGACTTTCATGATTTAATAACGGTTGAGGAGGAACAAAAACAATTTTTGTTACGTTGCGTACAAGAGCACATGAAAATCTATCCTGACAGTAAAAAGCAAGCATTGAAGCGAAAATATGTACAGTAATGTTTCTTTTACTGTGTAATATGGTAATAAATATCTGCTATGAATAAATTGGTGTCTTATGTACCAAAGAAGCATACATTTTGCAATCTTTCTATAGTATTCCCCGTACAAGATTTCACGTTCAAGTTTGACTTAAAGTCGGCACGGGCTACCGTTATCTTATTGCAATAATACGTTTTATTTATGTTACTGAGGCGAAATAGAAAAAAATAGAGAGTATGCTTATTCGATTTTCCAAAAAAAAAATTCCATTGTATCTTGGAACACCCTAATGTATATATATTTATATATATAACTTGTTGTTTGAATAAAAGAAAAAAATATTATGGCGAAGAATACATACATTCATTGTTATGTATCGTTGTCCCAGTTGGAGAAGTCAACAATTACAGATTTTCCTTTTTAAAATATTGTTATATTTCTGTACTGAAAAGCCCAGCATAAATTTTTTTCCCCAAAAAAATAACGCCACCTGTTTATAAAAAGAAGCTCGTAGAATAATAAACTTCAAATTTCCCCTGCACATATTTAAATTGCTTAGAACATGCATGCTCTTTGAAATAATATCTTGAAATTTCTCACCCTATTTCTATTCAATATCATTAAATTATTAGAAAGTTGGTTTCCATCTCCTCAAAAATCATCCGCAAAAATTGGTCCAGTGAGTCCAATTACGAAAGATTACATTCTCACGCAAATACCCCATATAGCCTTTTTCTAAAATTCATGGCATTTATAATGCCACATTAACGTCACCAAAAAGTGTCATAACATTCATTCTCTTCGCACCCGAGTTCGAAATGTGATTGAAAGTTTGTGTTTGTGTTGAAAGGTTCATGACATCGTATCTAGTTAATTCGCTATCACGAAACATTCCACTTTCCAGGCAAAATATTGCATTTTTTGCATGCATTATTCGGGAGAGATTCCTAGAACCAATGAAATCGGTCCAAGTGGAGACGCAGATTGGAGCTGACAGAGAAATCGTTGATTACTGCCAGAGAAGGTCGGCTATAGGGCGGGGTTGAAAAGACGGATAAATAGTCCCTAGGCACTTTCCATCATTTTCTTTTTCATAAAGGCTGACCTACTTTTCATGCTGGTCACATGACTGCCGTTATCGTTTTAGAACGCACCGTCATTTAAAGAGTTCACTTGGCCATTCGTCCTTCTCACGTCTGATTATATTAATGAGTGACCATTACGGCGAGAGATTTTTATGAGAGATGATCGCTGTTAAAGAGAGGATTCGGATAAGATGGCGTTTGGTTTCTAAAAAGGATCTTTCAAAGGAAGCCAATAATCATTATATGATTATTTTCTGTTCTAAATACTGGGGATTTTTTGTCATATGTTCATTGTATTTAAAATACTTATGAACTTTGATGTTTATGTGTCTAAATAACCCACATATGCTCTAGATCATGACTTCTTAACCCCTTAATAATGCAGTTTTCAGTACCATCTATGAGATGACCCTCTTCTTTTTTGGGAATGTTTTGTCGTATTGATTCTCAAAAGTGTCCGAAGAGCACTTCATACATTAATAGATTACAGGTAACTTTTGTATCGGATTATAACATCTATGAATGGATTCATTTTAAGTTAAAAGTTTAAAAAATGCCATAATTCGATGCACGAACACAGCTCGGGCAGCACTGTTCAGGAGTTACACCATGGGGCTCGAACCCATGTACATGTGTTGGGGGGTCGCAGAAACATTGATAGAGATTGTTCTTGTCAGCATCTTCAGCACTGGTGGAGGAAAGGAATGGAAAAAGTTATCAGAATTTGAAATATTATCACTGATAATAGCAAAATAAATATAACTTAATAGATTTGTTTTTATTTATAGTAAATTTACATCTCCGTTTTTGTTGTTGTTTTGTTTTGCTTTCCTACTTATAAGTGCATTTGGGTCGGAGAAGAATTTTGTTCATGGAAGGGGACCCGGAATATTTTTGCATCGACAGTAGGGTCTCGCATTGAAAAAGTTTAAGAAGTTCTGTTTAATATCCTTATTAAACAACAGTGTTTATTACCAGATACCGTTTTTTATATTTGCCTAAAAAGAATCTAAAAAAATTGAATAAAGTAACTTCCAGCAACAGAAAAAAACCGATGCATATATTCATGAAAATGAAATATTTCTAACAATGAAATGAAATGCCAACTGAACAATAACAATCTGGATGCATTTTAAAGAAGACCTGGCATACTAAGCTTGTGCTTGCATGAGTAATAAATTTGTTAATCACAACATTCATTCATAGGTTGCAATAGCGTAACTGGTGAATTTAAAACGGCACGAGATATACTAACTTATTTATGGCAACATGATATAAATACGTATTGTAAGCGTAATTCTTACAATTTCTAATAAATACCTTGAAACAGCATTCATTCCAAACATATATATGTAGCGCTTATAATCTTTTAATAATTTGAAAATGGGAGTTCTGACGAGCGCGAGATATTCTCCTGCAATAAATAAAACTCTTCTGCAGAGGTTTTTCAACTCGATCTCTTTTCCCCTTAATGTTGCCTTTTTCTCAAAGTTATTTACCCACACTTTGATTCCATAAAAAGAAAAGCCTGGATCTTAACCTGAGGGATTGAAATGAGATAAATCTCTGCTACGCGCCTACGCAATTGTCCTTGCTTTTTTTAAAAGCCATCACTGCAAATGGGTGATGCACACCGGTCCACAACTCCATCTCGAATAAATGTTACTGATAACTGTTACCAAAGCAAATTGCAATGCTTTATCTTCCATATACTGTCAGTCCCCATTTCTTTCTCCTTAAATACCATAATATTTTCAGAATTGCAAATTAACCCATTTTGTTCGTCCACTATATATAGGGCGTTTACAAAAGAATACCCCAAATTTGAAGGGCTATAATTACAAAACTAAAGAAATCACAACCCTTTTGGACAGATTAAATGAAAAATAACATTTTAAAGTTATTTTGAATGTGACATCTACCAGAAACACGAGCAATATCCATTCGATCGAACTCATCTCGCACTTTTTTCAGCATGTTCGGTGTTACCGTTTGGATGGCTGCTGTTATTAGCGTTTTCAGTTTGTCAATGTTCACCGGTAATCTTCTCAGGTTTATCTTTCCAAATAAAGAACTTGTGAACTTCTCCTTCACTACTATTCTCAGAATGATGCACTTACTTGTTTTGTTGAGGAGGTATAGTCCTTCAAAGTTGGGGGATTCTTTTTCAAACACCCTATACTTTAAACTCAGCTGAAAGCATGCGGAGGGGAATTTTCACCTTACATTAAAGAGATTTTCGTCAGACACTGGAAACAAAAGGCATGTTCTGCGTCAGTGTAAAGCATTCTTTATATTAGACAATGAATTTGAATATTTCCAACTTTCAGTCAAATGATTGAATTTAATTAATATTAGAAAGCTTATACTTAAATTATATATTTTACGTTCTATAAAATATATCTACAAAATCGAACAATTTGACTTAATACTATCGGAATTCTAGCATGATATCTTTAATGTAAAATGTATATTGCTTAAGAAAGAAGCCTGCGAGAGAAAAACTTGAAATGAAATCCCTTCCAACAGTACTTAATAAAGCTACAAATACTTTATGGCCTGAAATATTATTTAACTTCATTGTTTACTTGAATATTTTATCCACTAGTAACATATTTCATACACAAGCAAAGAAACTTGGAAACATTTTAATCGTTCCATTTTATATGAAAATATATGATACAAAAATTAGTGGGGTTTGAAAACTTTTCCCAAGAAATCTAGAATACCTCTATGAAAAGAAGAATAAATTGAAATTAATGTTCGAAAAGACACAGTAGCAAAGTTTAAGAATAGAATCCTCAACTTTCAAAACAAATCAAACTGGCATAAAATAATTTGTCACTGTTTTTCACACACAGGACATTGGGTCGTTTGTCAAGTCTGGGAAAAATTTATTCCAAAAAAAGTAGTAGCAAGAATTGTTTCTTTATTCTTGGCTCCTTTAAGAATAAAACCACCACTCCATTGAAACGATGTTTTAAAAGACTTTTCATGTCTTGAAGCTCATTTGCTGCATTTTAACTTACAAAAACTAGATCAGAGAAGATGTCAACATATTATTTGAAGTTATTAAAAGTCTTTATCATTTGTTTTGAGTTTATTTAATACTGCATTAATAGTTTAACGTTATGTAATTTTTATTTTTAATATAACTTAAACATACCTTGATTTCAAACAAAACATTCCAGAAAGATAATTCTAATAACTTCGATAACTGCAATAACACTAAACTGCAGTCACTATAGAGATAGAAGAATAGAACAATTTGTTCATATAACAACAAAATAAAAGAAAGAAAATAGAAGAAAGATAAGAAATAAAATATTTCTGAACGATAATTCTAATAAAATATTTCTGAACGA